>JAUTDX010005462.1:0-28133 GCA_030844895.1 Ambrosia x helenae | reverse complement strand
CCATTCTCCTCAAGAATAGGAGCATCTAGGAGAGGGCCTACGTCATCACCTCCGGTGAGTCATGAGCGAAAAGTTCCTCCTCCTTGGAGTTAAAAAAAGCGAAAGATCGACTTGTATGGCCATGATCCTGTCAAATTCCTTAGGTACACTTATGTATATGAACATTAATAAATGAGACACTATACCAGTATAGTATGTAATCGTGTGTTGTCTTGGGACTTGAGAAGTGTGCATGGTGATGAAATGTGGTCTTTCGTGAAAATGTTTCGAAAAAGTTTTTGTTTAAGTTATAGTTTGACTCAAAAAAAGAATCTTAGCTTGCTATAAACACTGGCTCTGATACAAATCTGTCACACCCGCCTAGGTGGAAACACGAGAATGCGACTTCGAAAGGTTTTCAAGCACAAGGGCAAACACATAAGGAACCATAGAATTGATACCAAATATTCAAATGTTTTAGAAAAAAGAAATAAATTGTCTAAAACGGTCAAATCATTATGAAAACGCATAATGTTTAATCGTTTCAAGACATGAAACACAAAAGATGGTACTACCACAGTGCATGCTCAAACCGGTTTTCTCAAGTCCCGAGTGTCATGAAATCAATTACCTGAAAAAACATGCGTAAAAGATTTGTCAACATAAAAGTTTGTGACTTCATAGGTTTAAAGGTACTTAATGTAAAGTTAGTGAAATTTGTGCTAGTGACCAATTAAAGCTAGCTAAACCATTGATTATTGTGCCAACCATGAGTCCCATAAACCAAACCTCTTGACTGTTGTGCCTCTTGCATTGTATAATAAAAGGACATTGTTTGAATCATCGAAACTAGCACTTCTTTTGTATGTGACAGGTTTAGAGCGACTAACCAAGAGTGGGGTGTCAACCCATAGATCTATTTAAGTGCTCAATGGCTACTAATAGCTAATGGTTACAGTGAAATGTATGTATGAGGACTGTTGAGATCATGAATCGTTTGTCTCTTGTTTCACATAGTAGTCATGATAGAATTTACTCGTAATGAAATGTACTGGGAACATGTAGCATATTGATCCCCCAAAAGTATGAAAACAGTAAAAAGGGGTCGTGAAACTCACCATGTAAAGTTAAATCTCATTTTTGTTATGTGATCTATACATAATAGTTGTTGATGAAGCATCATGATCCGAAAGGAAGACCAAAGAGGGCGTTGAAAGACACGGATAAACCGTTTTCAGAGACGCTCATATCGTTATCATGTCGCCTCAACACCCCCATGTACGATTGTGCACCATTGTGTTCTACTTGTTTTCTTTGAACTTGCAGATTGCTTTTACCGTTTTACATATTCTTGGCAGCAATATTGGAAGTCTAAGATTGAATAAAGCATGATGGAAAGTAGCCAACCATGTTATCGGTATGGACAAATTAGCTAGAAGAGTTTTATATCTACATGGTTAGGCTGGCTTAAAAACTTTACATTATTGTTTTTGGCATCAGGATGACCTGTTTAGTTAGTGTCTCCATCTGAAAGAGACCGACAAGGCTCATTGAAAGTTACCAAAACAATGTGTGTGGCTTAGCTTTATTCTCAAATCCTAAATGCTTCCACCAAACAAATCATAAACTATGTATAATGTTTTAAACATTGTAATTGAACATGGAATGAGGCATACCGGTGGTACGTGTGAAGATGGCATTTGAAGGTCAACTCGTTTTAAAGCATCTCATTGGGAAGATTTTAACTTGTTAAACTTGCAGTGAAGATACTAATGTCACCAATGGTTGGTCATCGTTAAAATTTTTGTATCTTTATGTCGTTATGATGTAAAATATGTTAGTTATATCTTTTATATGTTTTGGATTCTGGTAGCTAGCTACTGTTTCACATGCAATCAAATATGACTTGGTTTATGTGACACCCGCCACTTAGCCAGGTCAAAATCCATACACTTTCAAGTCAACATTTACTTTTCCATGCATTATTCATGTCTTATTATATGCATAAGTCCCCGAGATAGTATAGCAATGTCCGAACAAAGTATAATTTCACCCATTTTAAACGAATCTTGGTGACACAAATTTAAATGATTACAAGTAATTTTCCAAAATCATGTATAGATGCCCATTTATTTTATAATACAATGGGAAGCATCATGGATTTTTATGTATAAAAGGCCTAGTATTTTTCAACTAGCATACTTACAATATGTGTATATGTGTAAACGACACACAATATATGTATATATATATATATAATTTTGGCCCATAATATATGTATATATGTACATGAATAGAAGAAACTAGTTAACACCATTTATAAATTAGCACTACTATATTCTTTTTGTCCCATCTTAAATGAACTAAGTAGTTCTTTTATAAACTTAAACTATAGGGGGAACAAGTGATCAACACTTGGATTTATGAAATCTATTAGCCAAAATGATTCACCATCACCTTGTTTAATGTTTTGTTCCTACTAGACACTTGGAATATCATCAATGTAGTGTCATGTCCCATTTTTCTTTCTAAGACAATTAAAACAAGATTTGGTGGCTTAACCATATAAGGTAATATTCCTTAACAGCTAGGATCAGGGATGTTGGTTTACCACATTGGTTAAGTGTCCACTCTCCTTTTCTTTTCTTTTTTTTTTGGGCCGAAGGTACCTCCCCCCCCCCCACCCCCCCCCCCCGCCATATCATATTAATCTTTTTTTTCTAGTTTCACCACATGTTTATTTAAGTCTCTAGAAATCCCAATGTGTTGTCACATTAGCTCAAGTCTTGTTAAGATCATCATAGTGGTTAGTCAACTTGGAGATATGATTTAAGACTTTTGATTTGCTTGCAAGATTGGGAACAAAGTAAGATCATTTACTAAACCTAGTAAGATTCCTTAATTCACTTAGAATTAGGAAAGATCATTACCACATTTAGGAAGCACCTCTCCTTCTTGTTTCTTTCCCGAACCGTCGCCCCCCTAGGGTCCCTCTAATCATTTTTTTAAACCAAGTCAAACTCTATATTAACATGTGTTGATTAGTTCCATAAGTTGACTTCATGAAATGTCAATCATGCTTAGAATCCATCCAACACCAACATAAGATAAATCTCCATCCATGACATGATTTTGACCTTAGATATGTCATTAAGATATGAGAAAAGGTAGATTACTAGCCAAATAGGAAGGATTCTCTTAATCACCATAATCCATAGAAGTTGACTTACCCAAAGAGTTAAGCACCTTCCAAACACCTTCTCATCTCCACCTCTATATAAGGAGGCCTTGGGTAAGCCTTTCACCACACCACAACCTCCCTTGCTCTCTCACTCTACTCGACACACACACACACATCCCACAAGTTCTAGGAGCAACCAAGGAGTTCTAGCATTTTGCCTTCTATCTTGGATCCACTAGGATGTATAAACATAAACATAGTTACTTCTTTACTTTGTTTAATTATCACATGGTTCACCTTAGCTCATAGTTTATCATTTATAATAAAACATCACCATAGATAATTACAAAATGTATATATGTATGCTTGAATATATAGACACATGTATATGTATGTGTTATGCGTGGCATGTATATACATGTACACGTGTGTATGTATATGTTTAGACAAGTAGGAACCTAAGTTATCATGTTATTTTACATTAGTAATGAAAGCAAAACCCATGTGTCTGCATACATACATACGCATCTACTATAATATATAAATAACGTATTTGTGGGACACTTGTCCTGCTCTCAGGCCTTCTCATTCTCCTTTCCCACCTACTTGCCTTCCACGCTGCTTTTCCTCTTTTTCCTAATTCTCCTCACAAATGCTCACAGAAAAACCTTATCTCCCTCCACAATCTCAATCATCGTTTGTGGTTAAGAGTAAGGCTTCAATCCCTCCTCTCTCTCTTTTCCTGTCGACTCTCTGATTACCAACATCTTTCTTTCTCTTTAATTTCTTTTATGATTAAAAAGTGCATTCTTTCTACCCTTTCTCCATTATCCTCTCAATTTCAAGATAAAAGATCTGATGAGGATGCTAAGTAAAGAATACCCAAAAGCGATGAAAGTTCGGAAAGATGAGAGTGTCTTTTGTAATAGTACTTTTGAAGCAGTAACGTTTTTACGTTATTTTGCCCTATTTCATCATCATCATTGAACTGTTGATTGGTTATGTTTTTGCCTATTCTCTGCTCATTGTCGCTGCAATCAAGATTTGTATACGTTCTGTGTTTGTATTTTTCATCTTCATGATTTATGTTTGGGATATTAGGGATTTTTATTCAAGCATTGTATGCTTAACATTTCCTAATTAATCAGCCTATATCGAATAGAGGGTTTGAAGCTTAATCGTTAGTAGGTATGCTTTGTCAGATACATTATATATTTGCTAATTGTTTTTTCCTAATTTTTATATATAATAGAATTATAGATGAAAAAGTTAAAGAAGGTTCCCTTGAATAAGCTGAACTGGTTAAGGTGAAATAATCAAATAAATGTCCATAACTTAGTCACAAATAGATTACATCTTCATCTTAATCATTTCTTTGTTCATCAATTAGGGTTTTTTCGAAGCTTCTTCTCACTATTTCCACAATCAAGGCTTTTATTGCTTATCTTCAAGTAAGTTTCTGTTTGTGATTGGTATTTTGATTCTTTAGTCCAATTGCTTCTCTTCGCATCTCAAGAATACAATTACTCCATCAATGGTAATTCTAAACCCTATTTGTGTCTGTTTATGGCTTAATTTATCTCATATACTTGATATTTGTGTTCATTATCATAATATATAGTCATTAATTTTGTTTGTTTTTATTTTGGCTGTTATGTTAGTCATTTGTAAATATTGTTTGATTTAAGAATTTGCTTTCTTACAAAAGTTATATGATATAAGTTTTTTTATTTTAATATGGGTTGTTGGTAAACCGCATTGGGGTGCCGGTGGAATTTGGAAATCTTTATGCATTGGTGTGCCCCTAATTTTTCTAGGAGTATTAGATTTAAATAATCCAAAGTTTGGGCCCATTGGCCAATAATAATCCGAACTTTAACGTTGGACCAGGATAATCACAACTGGACATGTGGGTGTCAAAAATGAACCGCCACGTTAAATTTCGGATTATTTTTTACATGTGGAGTCCACAACGTTAAATTTTTAATACAGATATTTGCTTAGTATTGTAGCATATGGAGTTCAAAAAGTTGTATGGAAAATGGTCGAGTTAACATATTTGAAGGTTATAACTGACTCATTATTAGTAATGCTAAATTGCAGTACTGAAATTAATAAGAGTTTGTTGTTATAGTTGGCCACAGAATTAATACAATGGTATGGTTAGTTATTGTAAAAAACAGGACTCAAAGCTCCATGGCTGGGAATTTTGCCTACGGATATTTTCTTAGTATATAGCATATGGAGTTCAAAAAATTGTATGAAAAACGAGTAAGATTAGTTAACAATGTGTCAGGTGAGTCTATCATTGTGTCACAGGCCATTTGTACTGAGATTTAACAATCTAAATTTGGATAAGCTTCACTTTTTAATGGATCATAACAACATTAGTGCATTTAGACATAATACAAACGTTGCATCTCTACAAGTTTTCCCAAAGCTATGCATTTAGACGTTATTGGTGTACAATTCAGAATGGGTACCAAAGTAAATGTTGTTGCAAGTCCTCCCATGGATGATGCATCAATTTCTGCAAAGCTACTTACAAGAGAAGATCTTGTGGGATACATTGCTTTTGGTTGCAAGCCTAAAGAAAGCTGGAGATTCAACTTCTGTGTGTCTTTTGCAATTTATATATATATATATATATATATATATATATAGGGTTAGGATACTTTGAGAACTCGACGAGTTGTGAGAACTCGTAGGAACTCGACGTAAAATGCGAAAAAAAATTTCTTTTTTTTACACTCGTGTAAAACACGTAAACCCCGTTGTAAAAAAAAATTAAAAAAAAATACATTAATTTACGCCAAAATACACCGGTGTAAGGGATTTTTATCGTTGTGTAAGTATATTAATATTTTATTCATTATTTTATTGTTGATTAATTGTGGACCACATATTCATTTTTGATTAAAAAAAAGTATGTGGGTTATAAAGTGAGTTCCTATGGTTCTCACAAACTCACATTGGTTCTCAAAATATCCGGATCTATATATAATATATATATATATGTCAATCTTATTTCATATTGTTCATCGTTTTTGCATCATCCATTTTAGTTATGTAGTTTTCCGAGGTCCAGATGCTAAGGTCAACCCATGTATACACCAAATAAATGCACTTTATTATTATTTGCACAAGAAAGGCAAGTACTCTATAACCTGGATGCAACTCTAATACATGTTCAAATCAGTGGCAGCTAATCATTGCACGTTATTGTGGTCTATCCTACAACTTATTCCTACATACTAACAAAGTCATGTTGGTTGCTTTAGCATGCTCGGATTCAGACGATATGAGACCAGGTTGATTTAAGACTCATCTTGGGCATATATCTTTAGTTCTTTTATGCACACGCACAAGCTAGGAGGATCACATTGAGAAGATAAGGTCGAGAGGATCAAGCTTTGTATTACCATCGGCTTCATAGAATTCAGTCATACCTATCATTCCTTTATGAAATATCGTTGCGACTTTTTATAGTGGATTATTGTACGTGTACGAATATGTAAATCTCAATCATTAACATTTGTTACTTTTTTCATTTTTCTTATCGCTTTTTTGTTCAAACCCTTGTAGTACACGGGTTCTAACCTAGTGTGTGTATATAATAATGTATATGTATGTGTAAACAAACTCATAAGTATAGATACTAATGTGTATGGACTACCAAGATACATATGTATATGGGTGTGTATGTACAAGTGTAGACCCCATACACATCCCTACCTATGGTTATGTGTGGAAATACACATATAGATATAAGTATAAATGCACGCATATGTAGGTGTGAATACATGTGTATATGATGCTTGTGTACGGTAAAGACTACGTGTATTTGAACATAATATAACTCATTTTCAAAGTAAGAACACATGTTTTATATTGGAAAACATATGTTAGAAACTAGAACCTATTTTCATATAAAGATTACTATTTTCGAGCAACTAAAATTTCACCAAGAAAGTCTAAACGATTATACCACTAGAGATTGGGTGAACCACGGTACCATGGATTATTTTTAAATGGATCTAAGGTACCATGTATGTATATGGGACATATAGATCGAGATACCTAGTTTCGGACATACATTTTTGCTAGACTACACACGGACTTGAGGTGAGTTCTTACGACCCCTTTTTACTGTTTTATGTTTTGGGGAAAAGCATGCATCATTTACTAGTTTTTAGAATGAATTCCTAGCCAACTGGTGTACATGAGACGATGTGTATAAGAGTACTCGCTAAAGCCCTCATATATTAGTTTATCATAACCATTAACTATGGATTTAGCCTAGAAACGCGTGAATAGATCTATTGGGTTGACACCCCCACTCTCGGTTAGTCGCTCTAACCGGTTTATGATATATGAGAGTGCTTGCATTTCTTATATGACGATTCGTTTCATTGTTATGCAATGTGCGAGGCACCACTCGTCGAGGTTTGGTTATGAACTCATGATGGTTTATCATCATTGCTCCTAGCTAGGCAATGATGGGTCATTCAAGGAATTCATTAAACTTTACATTTTTCAAAAACCCGTGAACTCACCAACATTTTGTTGACAAAGTTTTTATGCATGTTTTTCAGGTAACTAAAATCATGGATGGAAGTTGGGATATGATTGGGATTACATTCACAAACCACCACACATCATGTCATTAAAACTTTTGACCCCGCTAAGGGTTTTAAACTGTATCTTGTGAAACTTGTTGTCATTGAACACGTTTGGTACTTTTATAAATAAATATGAATGTTTGCTCGTATCTTGTGCTTGAAAACCTTTCGTGGTTTACACCTCGTGTTTCCGCCTAGGTGGGGTGTGACAGATTGGTATCAGAGCTCAAGGTTATAGCGAACTAGTTTTCTCTAAAAACTAAACTATAAATACAACGATTTTCAAACGGAAAGTTTTCCTTGCATGAAAAATGTTTTCATCACGATGCACTGCCCAAGTTCCATGCCCTTTTTCTACATTGCATTCACGCAAGTATAGCACATGAGTTCTTAACGCTTATCGATGTATATATGTGTACTTTGGATTTTGACAGGATCTTGGCTACCCCTACTTATGTGATTGTCCTTTCGGATTTGGAGGATGATTCCTTTGTAGTCCTCGAGACTTCTAGTGATAGCGACATTGATGGTTATTTCGCGGATTTGGAGCCCGAGGAGGATTACGAGGTGGACAATGTGGGAGATTACGCGCAACTTGACCCGTCGTGTCAGATGATGAGCCTGACATTCCCGTCAGTGAGGCTCAAGGCGATGTTGTCGATACCGTTGTCCCAGCCCCTATGGCTGCGGAGCCGCCAGCTGTGCTCCCACGTGTAGTGGAGCCGCTCGCCGATGTGCCGGAGTCTTCCCACTCTCCTCGTTCGTTTCTTGGTGGTATGCGCACTATATGCACCGCCAGGAAGCGTGTGTGCGTAGACCCCAGCCCATGGAGCCTGTGGCACCAGCCCAGCCTAGCCATCCTGCTGAGTCTTCCGAGCCCCCTCGAAAGAAGCTGATTAGGAGGTCCCAGGCCCGTAAGTGGACCTTCCTACCTACTGTATCAGGCTACTTGGCTCATAGCGACGAGGATTCCGACGACGACATCTTTATCTCTGCTCATGGTGTTGAGTCATCCCAGCCCCCTGCTGACCCTCCTGCACCTGGTCATACCTTACCCATGCGCTGTTGCCTTCACACGGTGCATGGCATGATAGGTACGCATGATGGTATCATCCGCGATCTCTGCGAGCGAGCGGATGAGCTAGGGGCCAATGTAGAGGCGGAGAGCCAGACCAACGCCACGATCATTAAGCACCTTACTAGCCTATGAGCATGTTTGGACGACGCCGAGCGAGGACGTATGGTGGCCGAGCGTGAGCGTATGGAGGCTGAGCATGGGCGAGTCGAGGCATGGAGGCGTGTGGACATCCTTTTAGCATCGTTTAGATGAGATAGACCGTAGTATGTGGGCTGTCGTTGCCCCTTTAGCTGCTGCATTTCCCCCACCTCCTCAGTAGTTAGGATATAGCTATGGTAGCAGTAGCTTTAGTTATCTAACCTAACCTATGGTAGTATCTTTTGGGTCATTTCATTGTATGGTTTGGGTTGTAGTATTCTACATATTTTGTATCATTGTCACAAACCAATGTACTAAAAACGAAATGAATTAATGAAATGACGATGTTATGCTTTATTTATGTCTCTTTATTATTATTTGTTTATGCCATGTTTTAGTTAGGCATTCTTGTTATATGTTATGATATATATGTGTATGCATTGCCGCTATTATATATTCACCGGTTGTGTGAAAACGCTTGTCACGGGTATTGTGATGTACATGGTTGTTCATTCGAGCGCACATGATTGACAAAATTTTCGAAAAATATGTGTCTCATTATTTTTATTTCTGAAGCAATAGAAAGAAGTCATGCCCCCGGAAAGAACACCCACAATACCGAGGACAGCACATTCCCAACCACGTCCGAAGAGCTAGCCTGCATGATTGCGCAAGCCAGTGCGTAGCACGACGCTAACCGCACAGACTCCAGTGGTGCATCTGGCGGAAATGGCAGGCGAAGGACAAGTGACAACGACACTGGTAAAATATCGATTCGCTATGCTCCTTATGGCCTTGTGATCACTACTGTTATTAATGATGCCTCATTATCTATGACACAGACGGTGAGAACATGGTTCATGGCTGTTCCTACAAATTTTCATGGCTTGTAAACCATGGAGTTTCCATGGGACGGAAGGAGCGATCGGTATTTGTCGTTGGATCGAGAAAATGGAATCAATTCAGGATATCAGCGGTTGTGTTGAAAACCAGAGCGTCAAGTACTCTACCTGCACCTTCCAGGATGAGGCGTTGACTTGGTGGAACTTGCAAATTTAGACTCTGGTAGAGATGTCGCGTATGGTCTCTCGTGGAGCGATTTGAAGTCGATTCTGATGGAGAAGTACTGCCCCCGTAGTGAGTTGTAGAAGCTTGAGTCAGAATTCTAGAATCTGACGATGTCTGGAGCGGAGGTTGCCGCCTACACTACTCGTTTTCATGATTTGTCACGTCTGGTACCCCACATGATTACTCCGGAATACAAACAGGTTGAAAGGTACATATGGGGTCTCTCCCCTAAGATTCGCAGTATGGTAACTGCTGTTGAACCCATCACCATTCAAGGAGCCGTCACCCTCGCTCATAGTCTTACGGATGACGCAGTGCATATGGGCGCATTGCTTAAGAAGGAGGTTGATAAGAAATGAACCGTGGGTGACAAAAGAAAGTGATCGGATACCAAGAAGGGTAGAAATGGTGGAAATCGGTCTGATAAGAAACCGGAGATGGCCCAGGCATTTGTTGCAACCACTACTACTGCGACGAGCCCCGCAAGAAGTATAGTGGACCGCATCCACTTTGCAACAAGTGTAACTATCATCATGTCGGGTCATGTGACAGCATTCATTGTGACTACTGCAAGCGAATCGGGCATCAGACTTCCCGCTGTCATGCTATGGCAGCTGGTAACCCTCCCGGGAAACCAGGATGCTTTAAGTGTGGTGCTGCGGATCACTTCAAGAAGGATTCCCAAAGTTGAGGAACCAAGCTCGCGGTAGAGCTTTTGTGATTGGAGCTGGTGAAGCTCGTGAGGATCCCAATGTTGTTACTGGTACGTTCCTCGTTAACAACACTTATGCTTCCGTACTTTTTGATACCGGTGCCGATTTAAGTTTTGTGTCGACCCACTTTAGAAAAACCCTTGGGGTAGAATCTAGTAAGTTGGGCACACGTTACTCTATAGAATTGGCCAACGTAAGGTTATTGAGTCGGAAGAAGTCGTTGAAGGATGTACCTTAAACTTAGGAGATCGAGAGTTTCCTATCGACTTACTGCCCATCGAGTTGGGAAGTTTGGATGTGGTTGTTGGCATGGATTGGTTGTCGAAGAACCATGCGGAGATCATGTGCCGAGAAAAGATTGTCCGTATCCCCCTTCCCAGTGGCGAAGTTCTTTCGGTCAAAGGAGAGAACAGCCGAGCAATTGTACGGATTATATCTTGCATGAAAGCACAAAAGTGCCTTCGCAAGGGCTACTGTGCCTTTCTAGCACTCGTGACGGAGAAGAATTCGAAGGAGCTGAAGATTGAAGACATCACTGTCGTGAGAGATTTTCGGAGGTCTTTCCTGAAAAGTTGCCAGGATTGCCGCCTTCGAGACAGGTGGAGTTCCATATTGATTTAGCTCCCGGAGCTGCACCTATCGCCCATTCTCCGTATCGTCTAGCGCCATCAGAGATGCAAGAGCTTTCGAGCCAATTGCAGGAGTTGTTGGACAAGGGTTTTATTCTCCTGAGTTTCTCTCCGTGGGGTGCACCTGTGTTGTTCGTGAAGAAGAAAGATGGATCCTTCCAAATGTGCATAGACTACCATGAACTGAACAAGCTCACTATCAAAAATCGCTATCCTCTCCCCAGGATTGATGATCGGTTTGATCAGCTACAAGGCTCTAGCTACTACTCTAAGATTGATTTGAGGTCTGGATATCATCAACTTCGTGTGCAAGAGGAAAGCATACCTAAAACGACTTTTAGGACGCATTATGGTCATTATGAGTTCCTGGTGATGCCGTTTGGACTGACCAACGCGCCAGCAGTATTCATGGACTTGATGAATAGAGTCTGCAAGCCGTATTTGGACAAGTTCGTGATTGTCTTTATTGATGACATATTAATATATTCTAGAACTCAAGAGGAGCATGAGCGGCATTTGAAGTTGATCCTTGAGCTATTAAAGAATGAGAAGTTATATGCTAAGTTCTCCAAGTGCGAATTTTGGATTCGCGAGGTTCACTTTCTTGGACATGTAGTGAACGAGAAAGGTATTCATGTCGATCCACCAAATATTGAGGCAATTAAGAATTGGGAAGCGCCTAAGTCACCAACGGAAGTGCGACAATTTTTAGGACTCGTTGGATATTATTGACGGTTTATTGAGAACTTCTCTAAGGTAGCTCAATCTCTAACCATTCTAACTCAGAAGGATAAGAAGTTTGAATGGGGTGAGAAGCAAGAGTTTGCCTTCCAGTTGTTGAAGCAAAGGTTGTGCAGCGCTCATATTTTATCTTTGCCCGAAGGAACGGATGACTTTGTGGTCTATTTCTGTGACACCCGTCGAAATCAAAGGTCATATCCCTACATTAGCTACACGTGTACATTATGCATGAAATCTCATTTTGCATGTTTCATTACATTTGGGCCATACAGGGTTCCAACATGTCAATTTCGATGCTTACAATCTAGCATTAAGGCCACTAGTTAGGAACAAATTCAGGACTAGACAGATAGTTATCATAGCCATAGAGGGATCTCACCAAAACCCTAGTTTGGGAAACTCATACAATTGTACATAACACTTCAATTGTGATCCAAACAAGAACAAAAACAAACAATGTCCATACATGAGGATACCCGAACACAATATCCGAAAACGCCTAGTAAAACAACTAGTTAAAAAGTATAAATATTGTGCACACAATTACATATTATCTTGTATTACATAGACTTATACAAACACTATATTTATCATCAAATTATAATATGTAGCCATGCATTTGTACAAGACATGAGTATAAAATGTTCAAAAAAATATATATAAATGTATACATACATACATATACGATGGCACACACACATATACATAGGTGTAGTGTGGTTTCCAAAGATTAAACTCTTACACTTCAATGAAGCATCACTTCAAAGCTCCTTAGAGTCCACCACAATTAGCTAAACACTTGACTTTGTATGTCTTCCATACTAGTTGACGTACCAAAAATAAATCCCCACACATACACACATATATACACGACACACACATATGCATATGTGTGTAGTGTTTGTGTCTTCCACTGTTACATAAGTCCCTTCAAGATATTCTTCCACCAAGATTCCTAAGACAAACCTTAGTCACCTCCATCACATTCCTAGACTTTACACCAATAAGGAAGGTATCTTATGACACTTAGGAAAGCTTATTGTTGACTTACCACAATTGTTATCCTACATCTTCCACCAAAGATTCTTCCAAGTCAACCTAAGACCCTTCTAATCACCGAAGACACCATGATTATGAAGCATCAAATCCTAAGTGAGTTGACTAATCCATGGCCTCCCAACACCCTAGAATTTTCGGCCCACACTAACCAAGAAGGCATGCATCCATCACCTCCATAATCTCTTCATAATCTTTCCAAAGTCACCTTTAAGAGATCTTGATCCATATTAGGAAAGATGCTTTCTTTTGCCTTTCTTGAACCATAATGACTTGCCATTCTAAATTACTATAAATAAGACCAAGGAATTAGAGGAACAAGTGCACCAAAACAACTAACACACTCTCACCTCTCCCTCTCCTCTCCCTCTCGACCGAACCACCACCACCATTACCACGGCTCCACCACCATTACAAAACCACCCCTCACCCAAGCCTTTACACATAAATACTAACTTCCAAGGGATCATTAGGGTATAAGGAGCATAACTAAGGTTGTACAAGGCCCCTAACTCCCTCTTTTTCTTAAGACACTAGGAGGTATAACATTGTTTTCTTAAACTTGTGTTTTTATTCTTACATGGTCTTTTAAATACTAAGTTGTTCACTAAGTATGATTACTCTTGTAACTTAATCAAGTAAGTGGGTGAACTCATGTTTTAAATACATTATGTTGACTAGAAAATATATGTGTTTTACACCCCTAAGGGCCGATATATATATAGATATAGACATATGGCCTAAAACTTTATAAAGAAAATTGTATGTTTTCTAAACTTATTAACATAAGGCATGATGTTGAAAGTTGTTAGTCATATGTGACAAGTTATAATAAAGATTAAAAAATCCATGTGTTTTCAAGAAAAGTAACATCTTGACTACATAAGGTGAGTTTCGCAGCCCCTTTTCACTGTTTTTACATTTTTCCAGGGTAAAAAGATGCGTACAGTTACAGTTTTCAGTTACATACATGACTACATATGTGAACATGAGACATCAAGGTTCAGGATCCATTAAGCCCTCGTGTCATACATCATACCATAACCATTAGCTATGGACTTAGCCATGAAACACCGAGATAAATCTATTGGGTGGACACCCCCACTCTTGGTCAGTCGCTCTGACCGGATGACAGATATCAAAAGAGTGCTCGTATATCACATTTATTCATTGTCTTAAGTGTACAATGGGTGAAGCACAACACGTCAAGGTTTGGTTATGGGCTCATGTCAGATCACATATCAAGTATTGCCCTAGCTAGGCAATAATTTAGTCGGTTTTGGGATTACAGGTCCAACATACAAAAAACCTGTGAACTCACCAACTTTATGTTGACCCATATATTTTTCATGCATGTTTTTCAGGAAATTAGCATGGAGCATGGAATTTGGGAAGGTCGCGTGCGAGCATTTTGTGGGGGATACCATCTTTTGATCTGTTGTTGTGATGTTTTGATCTAAACACTTTTAACAATGGTGTCTAATTCAACAATTAACGTTGTGTTTTGTAAAACTTGAATGTTTTAAATGGTATTTCCTGTTTTCTTAAATGATGCTCGTGTGACATTTGTGCTTGGAAATCATTTCAGTTGCACCTCGTGTTTCCGCCTTAGGCGGGGTGTGACAGTTTTGAAGCTTCACACGAGGGCCTAGCGTGTGTGCTGATGCAAAGAGACAAAGTGATTGCGTATGCCTCTCGTCAACTCAAGGTTCACGAGAAGAATTACACTATGCATGACTTGGAGTTAGGAGCTGTAGTATTTGCACTCAAGATTTGGAGACACTACTTGTATGGAACCAAGTGTACTGTCTTCACAGACCACAAGAGCTTACAACACATCTTTGACCAGAAGGATTTGAACATGAGGCAGAGAAGATGGGTTGAATTGCTGAACGATTACGACTGTGAGATTAAGTACCACAAGGAAAGTGATAAATTGGATAAATTGGCAAAACTCTACATTAAGGAGGTTGTATCTAGACATGGTATCCCAGTCTCCATCATTTCGGATCATGATATTCGTTTACTTCTAGGTTCTGGCAGACGTTGAACGAAGCCCTAGGTACTCGATTAGACATGAGTACGGCTTACCATCCCCAGACTGACGAACAGAGCAAGAGAACGATCCAGACACTTGAGGATATGCTTCGTGCATGTGTGATTTACTTTGGAGGTGATTGGGATGCCCACCTACCTCTAATTGAGTTTTCGTATAACAATAGTTATCACATTAGCATCAAAGCCGCACTGTTCGAAACTCTCTATGGACGCAAATGCCGATCACCGTTGTGTTAGGCAGAAGTTGGGGACAAGCACTTGACTGGCCGGAGATCATCCAGGAGACGACCGACAAAATCTTTCAAATCAAGGACCGATTGAAAGCTGCCTGGGATAGGCAGAAGAGTTATGCCGATACGAGGAGGAAACCTCTAGAATTTCAAGTAGGCGACAAGGTCCTACTAAAAGTTTCTCTTTGGAAAGAGTAGTACTCGTTTTGGTAAATGCGGAAAGCTAAATCCAAGATATATCGGCCCATTCGAAATCTTGACAAGAGTTGGCCCAGTCACGTATAAGCTTAATATGCCCGACGAGCTAAGTGGAGTTCATGACACATTTCATGTGTCGAACCTCAAAAAGTGCTTATCGGATGAATCGTTGATCATTCCACCCGAGAAAATCCAGATCGACGATCATCTTCATTTTATTAAAGAACCCGTCAAGGTCATGGACTGGAAAGTCTAGAAGCTGAGACGTAGCCGAGTTAAGCTCATTGAAGTTCGGTGGAATTCCCGACGCGGACCCGAGTTCACTTGGGAACGCGAGGACCAAATGAAGCGAAAGTACCCCTCTCTCTTCAAGGATACCCCGGTATCAGATAGGTCACATCAAATTTCGCAGACGAAATTTCTCAACAGGGGGAGAATGTGACACCTGCCTCTTAGCCAGGTCAAAATCCGTACACTTTCTAGTTAGCATTTACTTTTCCATGCATTATTCATGTCTTATTATATACATAAGTCCCCCGAGATAGTCTAGCAATGTCCGAACGAGTATAATTATACCCATATCAACGAATCTTGGTGACACAAATTTATATGATTACAAGTGATTTTCAAAAATCATGTATAGATGCCCATTTATTTTATAATACAATGGGAAGTATCATGGATTTTTATGTATAAAGCCTAGTATTTATTCAACTAGCATACTTACACATATGTGTATATGTGTAAACGAAACACACATATATATGTATATATATAAAACTTTGGCCCATATATATGTATATATGTACAAGAATACAAGAAACTAGTTAACATATTTATAATTAGCACTATATATTCTTTTTGTTCCATCTTAAATGAACTAACTAGTTCTTTTTTTAAACTTAACTATATTTGGTGGAATAAGTGATCAACACAAGGATTTATGAAATCTACTAGCCAAAAATGATCACCATCACCTTGTTTAATGTTTTGTTCCTACTAGACACTTGGAACATCATCAATGTAGTGTCATGTCCCATTATTCTTTCTAAGACAATTAAATACAAGATTTGGTGGCTTAACCATATAAGGTAATATTCCTTAAACACCTAGGATCAAGGATGTTGGTTTACTACATTGGTTAAGTGTCCACTCTCCTTTTCTTTTCTTTTCTTTTTTTTTGGCCGAAGGTACTTCCCCCCCCCCCCCCCCCCCCCCTTCCATATCATATTAATCTTTTTTTCTAATTCACCACTTGTTTATTTAAGTCTCTAGAAATCCCAATGTGTTGTCACATTAGCTCAAGTCTTATTAAGCATCATAGTGATTAGTCAACTTGGAGATATGATTTAAGACTTTTGATTTGCTTGTAAGATTGCGAACAAAGTAAGATCATTTACTAACCTAGTAAGATTCCTTAATTCACTTAGAATTAGGAAAGATCATTACCACATTTAGGAAGCACCTCTCCTTCTTGTTCCTTTCCCAAACCGTCGCCCCCCTAGTGTCCCTCTAATCTTTTTTTAATCCAAGTCAAACTCTATATTAACATGTGTTGATTAGTTCCATAAGTTGACTTCATGAAATGTCAATCATGCTTAAAATCCATCCAACACAACATAAGATAGTCTCCATCCATGACATGATTTAGACCTTAGATATGTCATTAAGATATGAGACAAGGTAGATTACTAGCCAAATAAGGAAGGATTCTCTTAATCACCATAATCCATAGAAGTTGACTTACCCAAAGAGTTAAGCACCTTCCTAACAACTTCTCATCTCCACCTCTATATAAGGAGGCCTTGGGTAAGCCTTTCACCACACCACAAACCTCCCTTGCTCTCTCCTCTACTCGACACACACACACACACACACATCCCACAAGTTCTAGGAGCAACCAAGGAGTTCTAGCATTTTGCCTTCTATCTTGGATCCACTAGGAGATATAAACCTAAACATAGTTACTTCTTTACTTTGTTTAATTATCACATGGTTCACCTTAGCTCATAGTTTATCATTTATAATAAAACATCACCATAGATAATTACAAATGTATATATGTATGCGTGAATATACATACACATGTATGTGTATATGCGTGGCATGTATATACATGTACACATGTGTATGTATATGTTTAGACAAGTAGGAACCTAAGTTATCATGTTATTTTACATTAGTAATGAAAGCAAAACCCATGAGTGTGCATACATACATACGCGTGTGTATACATAATGTATATGTATGTGTAAAACAAACTCATAAGTATAGATGGTAATGTGTATGGACTACCAAGATACATATGTATATGGGTATATATGTACAAGTGTAGACTCCATAGATATCCCTACCTATGGTTATGTGTGGAAATACACATATAGATATAAGTATAGATGCACACATATGTAGGTGTGAATACATGTGTATATGATGCTTGTGTACGGTAAAGACTAAGTGTATTTGAACATAATATAACTCATTTTCAAAGTAAGAACACATGTTTTATATTGGAAAACATATGTTAGAAACTAGAACCTATTTTCATATAATGATTACTATTTTCGAGCCACTAAAATGTCACCAAGAAAGTCTAAACGATTATACCACTAAAGATTGGGTGAACCATGAGTACCATGGATTATTTTTACATGGATCTAAGGTACCATGTATGTATATGGGACATATAGGTCGAGATACCTAGTTTCGGACATACACTTTTGCCAGAGTACATGCGGACTTGAGGTGAGTTCTCACGGCCCCTTTGTACTGTTTTATGTTTTGGGGAAAAGCAAGCATCATTTACTCGTTTTTAGAATGAATTCCTAGCCGACATGTGTAGATGAGACGATGTGTATAAGAGTACTCGCTAAAGCCCTCGTATATTAGTTTATCATAACCATTAACTATGGATTTAGCCTAGAAATGCATGAATAGATCTATTGGGTTGACACCCCCACTCTCGGTTAATCGCTCTAAACCGGTTTATGATATATGAGAGTTCTTGCATTTCTTATATGACGATTCATTGGATCGTTATGCAATGTGCGAGGTACCACTCGTCGATCTCTCTAGCCCAGACTCATTAGTGCATTCCCACATACCATAAGGTGAGTTTCGCAGCCCCTTTTCACTGTTTTTACATTTTTCCGGGGTAAAAAGATGCGTACAGTTACAGTTTTCAGTTACATACATGACTACATATGTGAACATGAGACATTAAGGTTCAGGATCCATTAAGCCCTCATGTCATACATCATACCATAACCATTAGCTATGGACTTAGCCATGAAACACCGGGATAGATCTATTGGGTTGACACCCCACTCTTGGTCAGTCGCTCTGACCGGATGACAGATATCAAAAGAGTGCTAGTATTTCACATTTATTCATTGTCTTAAGTGTATAATGGGAGAGGCACAACACATCAAGGTTTGGTTATGGGCTCATGTCAGATCACATATGAATTGTTGCCCTAGCTAGGCAATAATTTAGTTAGTTTTTAGGATTACAGGTCCACCATACAAAAACTTGTGAACTCACCAACTTTATGTTGATCCATTTATTTTTCATGCATGTTTTTCAGGAAATTAGCATGGAGCATAGAACTTGGGAAGGTCGTGTGCGAGCATTTTGTGGGGGATAACATCTTTTGATCCGTTGTTGTGATGTTTTGATCTAAACACTTTTAATAATGGTGTCTAATTCAACAATTAACGTTATGTTTTGTAAAACTTGAATGTTTTAAATGGTATTTCCTGTTTTCTTAAATGATGGTCATGTGACTTTTGTGCTTGGAAATCATTTCAGTTGCACCTCGTGTTTCCGCCTTAGGCGGGGTGTGACAGAGTGGTATCAGAACACAAGGTTATAGCGAACTAAGATTCTTTTTGAGTCAAACTATAATCTAAGCAAAAATTGAATTTTCAAATGTTTTTCCAAAGGAAAGAAAACACAACAAGTACCCCTACGCGCTACGCAAGTTCCATCAACAATTAACATTATGTTTTGTAAAACTTGAATGTTTTAAATGGTATTTCATGTTTTCTTAAATAATGCTCGAGTGACTTTTGTGCTTGGAAATCATTTCAGTTGCACCTCGTGTTTCCGCCTTAGGCGGGGTGTGACAGAGTGGTATCAGAGCACAAGGTTATAGCGAACTAAGATTCTTTTTGAGTCAAACTATAATCTAAACAAAAATTGATTTTTCAAATGTTTTTCCAAAGGAAAGAAAACACAACAAGTATCCCTACGCGCTACGCAAGTTCCATGCCAGTTACATACTTGCACGTTAGTAGATACATTAAGTACACTACATACTGACACACACGTGTGTTCATTGATTTCCAGGATCATAGCACACAAGGAGGACCCTATCATCATCTCCGATTCTGAGGAGGAGGTTGTACCAGACAGCCCTCCCGCCATCGACATTCAGCAGGGTTACGAGCCCGATTCCAGCGATTCAGATGTCGAGGAGGATCACATGCAGGTTGATCATGTCACTTCGGACGACGGGAGGATGTACCCGCTGGAGAGGCACAACAGGAAAAGGCACCGCAGCCAGAGCCTAGGGTGCCATCGTTTCGTTCTTATCGACCGTATCCGGTGGTGCACATCTGATGTACACACCTCGGAAACGAGTACTTCTTCCACAGGCCCCTATTGCTCAAGTCAAGGCTCCTACCCAGGTCGACCCTGAGACCTCCAACGCCTGCAGATGCCTAGCCCCCAGCACCAGAGCACCTAAGCCACTCAAGAAGAAGCTACGCCTGAGATCTCACGCCCGTAAGAGACTTACTTGCCTACTATGGACGGTTTTCTAGCCTACTCCGATGAGGCCACCGACGGTGAGGTCCCTTCTATCACTGAGGTCGGTGAGTCATCTCAGACTCCCTTTGATACTCCGTTACCCACCGGCTTTCAGCAGCCCTCGTGCGTCATGCTCTCTACTCTGTGCGAGACGTTGTCGGACGTCACGACACTGAGATTGGGGTACTGCGAGGGAGAGTCCGGGACATTGAGGATGATCTCTACCTGACGGGTGCTAGCCGTGATCCTATCCTCTATCGCCTAGCGGAGTTAGGTACGCATGTGTACGACGCCGATCAGGACGCGCCGCAGCCGAGGAAGAAGAACATGCCTCCCAAAAGGACTACCCGAACAACTTCTGAGGAAGAAGCTTTTCCTACCACCTCAGTGGATCTAGCCAGGGTAATTGCACAGGCTATCGCGCAACAAGAAGCGAACCGCGCCGATTCCAGTGGAGGTTCGGGCGCAGCAGGCCAACGCAGAATCCAGGATCCTGAGTCTAGTAAAGCTTTTGCCTATCCTTACTTCGTCTTTCTCTTCTCTTATGCCGACTCCATCGACTGATACGCCATTTCGTTTTGACACCGCAGAAGTAGAGAATACCATGCGTGGGTGTTCCTACAAAACTTTCATGGCATGCAAGCCTTGGAACTTCCGCGGTTCAAAAGAGCGATTGGTATCGTCCGTTGGATCGAGAAAACCGAGTCCGTACTTGATATCAGTGGTTTCTCAGAGGACCAAAAGATCAAGTATGTCACTTGTACCTTCCAAGATGAGGCACTTACATGGTGGAACCTACAAGTGCAGACCTCAAGTTGTGAAGCTGCCTACAATCTCTCGTGGACTGAGCTGAAAACCATGTTGATGGAAAAGTATTGCCCACGAAGTGAGCTAAAGAAACTGGAAGCCGAATTCTGGAATCTGACCATGAATAGGGCGGAAATCGCTGCCTATACCACCCGATTTCATTAGCTTTCTCGTTTGGTTCCTCACATGGTTACCCCTGATACAAGCAGGTGGAGAGGTACATTTGGGACTATCTCCTAAGATCCGTAGTATGGTCACCACCCTGCTGCTCCAGCTTCCATCCAGCACGCTGTCACTCTCGCTCACCAGTCTCACTGATGACGCAGTTCGCATGGGTTTCCTTGACCCAAAAGGAATCCGGCAAGAGTGAAAGTTCTGGAAATAAGCGCAAGTGGTCCTAATTCGGGAAGGGGAAAGGTCCGAAAGGTAACGCCAACAAGAAGCCCGAAACCATCAAAATTTTTGATGCCACCTCTACTGAAACTCGCAAGCCGTACAACGGCCCTACCCATTTTGCATCAAGTGTAAGTACCATCATGAGGGCACTTGTGACAAGCATCAGATGCGAGAAGTGCAAGCGGATGGGTCATCCCACTGTGCAGTGCCGATCCAAAGCAGTTGTGAATGATGATGGCAAAATCGGGTTGTTTTGAGTGCGGAGCCACTAACCATTTCAGGAAGGACTTCCCCAAGCTGAAAGGTCAAGCTCGTGGCAGGGCGTTTGTCATGGTGCTGATGATGCGCGCGAGGATCCTAACGTGGTCACGGGTACGTTTCTCGTAAACAACCATGATGCTTCTGGACTTTTTGATACCGGTGCCGATTTGAGTTTCGTGTCAACCGACTTTAAACAAGTCATTGAATAGAGTCAAATAAGTTGCACACCCATTACTCGATAGAATTGGCCAATGGTAAGACAATTAAGTCAGAAGAAGTAGTTAGAATTGTTCGTTGAAGCTAGGAGATCACGAGTTCAGCATCGACCTTTTGCCGATCGAGCTAGGAAGTTTCGACGTCGTAGTTGGAATGGATTGGTTGTCGAAGCATCGAGCCGAAGTCGTCTGTTTTGCGAGGATAGTTCGAGTTCCATTGCCAAGTGGAGAAGTTTTGTCTATTCAAGGGGAGTGCCGGAAGACTCCGTTGCGACTCATATCTTGCATGAAAGCCCAAAAGTGTTTGTGGAAAGGCCACTTTGCATTCTTGGCGCACGTGATCGAGAAGAAGTCTAAGAAGCAGAGATGAATCGAAGACATCCCTGTCGTGAGGGAATTTCTTGAAGTCTTTCCCGAAGATCTTCCAGGATTGCCACCCCCGAGAAAAGTCGAGTTTCGTATTGATCTCGTTCTCGGAACCACTCCCGTAGCTCGTTCGCCTTACCGTTTAGCTCCCTCTGAGATGCAAGAATTATCCAACCAATTGCAAGAACTACTTGAAAAAGGATTCATTTGACCAAGCTCGTCTCCATGGGGAGCTCCAGTCTTGTTTTGTCAAGAAGAAGGATGGATCATTCCGCATTTGCATCATTACAGAGAGTTAAACAAGCTTACCGTGAAGAACCGTTATCCTCTTCCCTGGATCGATGATCTGTTTGATCAATTGCAAGGTTCGAGTTTCTACTGGATGATTGACTTGAGATTAGGATATCATCAATTGCGTATCCATGAGGAGGATATTCCTAAGACCGCCTTCAGGACACGGTATGGCCATTTTGAGTTCCTAGTAATGCCGTTCGGTTTGACCAACTCACCAGCAATGTTCATGGACCTGATGAACAGGTGTGTAAACCTTACCTCGATAAGTTCGTGATTGTGTTCATTGACGACATTCTAATCTATTCACGAACCCAAGAGGAACATGAATAGCATTTCAGGAAGTTCTCAGTCTGCTCAAAAGTGAGAAACTGTATGCCCAAACTGTCTAAATGCGAATTCTGAATTCGTGAAGTTCACTTCCTTGGTCACGTTGTGAATGAAAAAGGTATACATTTGATCCAGCCAAAGTTGATGCGATAAAAAATTGTGCTAGACCCGATACCCCCCAACAGAATTTCGACAATTTCTAGAGTTAGCTGGCTATTACAGGCGATTTATCGAGAATTCTCAAAAATAGCACAGTCCCTAACATTCTAGACCCAAAAAGACAAGAAATTTGAATGGGGAGATCAGCAGGAATCAGCTTTCTAGCTTTTGAAGCTCAAGTTATGCAGCGCACCGATCCTTTCATTGCCAGAAGGGACGGAAGATTTTCGTGGTCTATTGCGATGCATCCCACCAAGGTCTCGGTTGTGTCCTAATGCAGAGGAATAAGGTTATTGCCTATGCCTCACGCCAACTCAAGGTGCACGAATGGAACTACACAATCCATGATATGGAACTGGGTGCAGTAGTGTTCGCGCTCAAGATTTGGAGACACTACCTCTATGGGACTAAGTGTACTATCTTTACTGACCACAAGAGCTTGCAACATATCTTTGACCAGAAGGACCTGAACATGCGTCAAAGACGATGGGTTTGAGCTACTCAACGTCTATGACTGTGAGATTAAGTACCATCCAGGAAAGGCAAATGTCGTAGCAGACGCATTGAGCCGAAAGGAACGTGCCAAAACGTTACGCGTGCGTGCGTTGGGCATGACCATTCGTACCGATCTCACGGCTCGTATTCGTCAGGCTCAGCAATAAGCTCTCAAGGATAGTAACATCGCTCACGAAGCTCTATACAGTCAGGTCAATCAGTTGGAGACAAGACCTGACGGGACAAAGTATTTCTCGAATAGAATATGGGTTCCATTATATGGAGGTTTGCGTGATTTAGTTCTTGATGAAGCCCACAAGTCCAAGTGCTCTATTCACCCCGGCGCGGATAAGATGTACAAGGATCTCAAGGAGTTCTATTGGTGGCCTAAGCTTAAGGGTTGTATTGCTGCTTATGTCAAACGTTGCCTAACGTGTTCAAAGGTCAAAGCAGAAATACCAGAAGCCTTCAGGTATGCTTCACCAACCAGAGATTCCTGTCTGGAAGTGGGAACAGATTTCCATGGACTTCATTACCAAATTGCCAAAGACACCTCGTGGTCATGATGCAATCTGGGTGATTGTCGATCGTCTGACAAAGTCTGCACATTTCTTGCCCATCAAGGAAACAGACAAGACGGAGAAATTATCCAGGATATACATCATGAAATCGTGTCGAGACACGGTGTGCCTATCTCCATAATCTCCGATCGGGATAGTCATTTTACTTCAAGGTTTTGGCAATCGTTGCACAGAAGCCCTTGGTTCCCGTCTGGATTTGAGTACCGCTTACCATCCTCAGACAGATGGACAAAGCGAGAGGACCATTCAGACACTAGAGGATATGCTTCGAGCGTGTGTAATTGATTTTGGAGGGAATTGGGTTACACACATCTACCGCTGATCGAATTCTCCTACAATAACAGTTATCACACTAGTATCAAAGCAGCATCTTTTGAAGCGTTGTATGGACGCAAGTGTCGATCCCCAGTTTGTTGGGCAGAAGTAGGGGACAAGCTAATGACGGGTCCCGAGCTCATTCAGGAGATGACTGACAATGTTTTTTAGATCAGAGACAGGCTGAAAGCTACTAGGGATAGGCAGAAGACCTATGCAGATCAGAGGCGTAAACCCCTAGAGTTTCAAGTGGGTGACAGAGTTTTACTCAAAGTATCTTCGTGGAAAGGAGTACCCAGGTTTGGAAAACGCGGGAAGCTCAATCCCAGATACATAGGTCCATTTGAGATTCTTGCACGAATCGGACCAGTGCGTACAAACTCAAGCTGCCCGAAGAGCTCAGTGGAGTGCACGACACTTTCACGTTTCGAATCTCAAGAAGTGTCTTGCTGACGAGTCATTGATCATCCCTCTAGAGGAGTTCCACATTGACAAGCAACTTCATTTCATAGAAGAACCACTTGAGATAACTGACTGGAGGATTCAGAAACTTCGCCGTAGTTACGTCAAATTGGTCAAGGTGCGATGGAATTCCAAACGCGGACCCGAGTACACTTGGAGGGTGAGGACCAGATGAAAACGCAAGTACCCACATCTCTTTCCAGGAGACCCATAGTTCAGATGACAACACCGAAAATTTCGCGGACGGAATTCCTCTAACAGGAGGAGAATGTGACACCCGTCGAAATCACAGGTCATATCCGTACATTAGCTACACATGTACATTAATGCATGACATCTCATTTTGCATGTTTCATTACATTTGGGCCATACAGGGTTCCAACATGTCAATTTCGATGCTTACAGTCTAGCATTAGGGCCACTAGTTAGGAACAAATTCAGGACTAGACAGATAGTTATCATAGCCATAGAGAGATCTCACCAAAACCCTAATTTGGGAAACTCATACAATTGTACATAACACTTCAATTGTGATCCAAACAAGAACAAAAACAAACAATGTCCATACATGAGGATACCCAAACACAATATCCGAAATTGACTAGTAAAACAACTAGTTAAAAAGTATAAATATTGTGCACACAATTACATATTATCTTGTATTACATAGACTTAGACAAAGACTATATTTATCATCAAATTATAATATGTAGCCATGCATTTGTACAAGACATGAGTATAAAATGTTCAAAAAAATATATATATGTATACATACATACATATACGACGCACACACACATATACATAGGTGTAGTGCGGTTTCCAAAGATTAAACTCTTACACTTCAATGAACCATCACTTCAAAGCTCCCTAGATTCCACCACAATTAGCTAAACACTTGACTTTGTATTTCTTCCATACTAGTTGACTTACCAAAAATAAATCCCCACACATACACACATATATATACACGACACACACATTTGCATATGTGTGTAGTGTTTGTGTCTTCCACTCTTACATAAGTCCCTTCAAGATATTCTTCCACCAAGATTCCTAAGACAAACCTTAGTCACCTCCATCACATTCCTAGACTTTACACCAATAAGGAAGGTATCTTATGACACTTAGGAAAGCTTATTGTTGACTTACCACAATTGTTATCCTGCATCTTCCACCAAAGATTCATCTAAGTCAACCTAAGACCCTTCTAATCACCCAAGACACCATGATTATGAAGCATCAAATCCTAAGTGAGTTGACTAATCCATGGCCTCCCAACACCCCTAGAATTTTCGCCCACACTAACCAAGAAGGCATGCATCCATCACCTCCATAATCTCTTCATAATCTTTCCAAAGTCACCTTTAAGAGATCTTAATCCATATTAGGAAAGATGCTTTCTTTTGCCTTTCATGAACCATCATTACTTGCCATTCTAAATTACTATAAATAAGACCAAGTATTAAGGAACAAGTGCACCAAAACAACTAACACACTCACACCTCTCCCTCTCCCTCTCTCCTCTCCCTCTCGGCCGAACCACCACCACCACACCACCATCACCACGGCTCCACCACCATTACAAAACCACCCCTCACCCAAGCCTTTACACATAAATACTAACTTCCAAGGGATCATTAGGGGTACAAGGAGCATAACTAAGGTTGTACAAGGCCCCTAACTCCCTCTTTTTCTTAAGACACTAGGAGGTATAACATTGTTTTCTTAAACTTATGTTTTTATTCTTACATAGTCTTTTAAATACCAAGTTGTTTCACTAAGTATGATTACTCTTGTAACTTAATCAAGTAAGTGGGTGAACTCATGTTTTAAATACATTATGTTGACTAGAAAATATATGTGTTTTACACCCCTAAGGGCCGATATATATATAGATATAGACATATGGGCCGAAAACTTTATAAAGAAAATTGTATGTTTTTCTAAACTTATTAACATAAGACATGATGTTGAAAGTTGTTAGTCATATGTGACAAGTTATAATAAAGATTACAAAATCCATGTGTTTTCAAGAAAAGTAACATCTTGACAAGAAGTATTATTATTTTCACAAAAGTTGTCAAGTATGAAAATAATAAGTTAAGCATACTTAAATATGGTAGATTTACACACTTGACAAAACAAAAAGTGTGAAACCTTCAACACATGAGTACATCAAAGCATGTAAAACATATGTTTTCACTAGTAAAAGTAATGTTTTCCAAGAAACAAAGCTATCTTTTTGCCAAGATCACTAGTTTACATAAAAATGGTGAATTTTGTAACACACCATCACAAGGTACATATTTTGAAAAATACTACATTAGAAGCCCTAATGTGGGACATTTAAAAGATAAACATTGTATCTTTTAAATAAAGATGTCACATACATACACCAAAGACATAATTAACTTAAAGAGTTAAGTTACAAGGATAAGCGTAACAAGAGAGCAACTTGTAAACAGTACAAGTAACATAGACCTAAAATGCATCTTTACATAGGACACGTAGGTCGATCTCTCTAGCCCAGACTACATTAGTGCATTCCCCAGACATACCATAAGGTGAGTTTCGCACCCCCTTTTCACTATTTTTACATTTTTCCGGGGTAAAAACATGCGTACAGTTACAGTTTTCAGTTACATACATGACTACATATGTGAACATGAAACATCAAGGTTCAGGATCCATTAAGCCCTCGTGTCATACATCATACCATAACCATTAGCTATGGACTTAGCCATGAAACATCGGGATAGATCTATTGGGTTGACACCCCCACTCTTGGCCATCGCTCTGACGGATGACAGATATCAAAAGAGTGCTTTATTTCACATTTATCATTGTCTTAAGTGTACAATGGACGAGGCACAACACGTCAAGGTTTGGTTATGGGCTCATGTCATATCACATATCAATTATTGCCCTAGCTAGGTAATAATTTAGTCG
>JAUTDX010005461.1:0-27182 GCA_030844895.1 Ambrosia x helenae | reverse complement strand
GTGGGCAAGAGAAACGAAGTGCATGCCATGAGTGTTGCAAAAGTTGTGAAATTGGTTGGTGCATATTCACCCCGTTTCACATTGTAGTTGTTTTATTTTAGTGTTGAATTGGGTTTGGACAAAGTGTTAAAGGTGGTGAAGGTGGTGAACACATCGGATTTATTTGTTAATGGGTAGGTCCACAAAAATTGGTATAATCATCCAAGAATAATACATAATATCTATGACCCCCATTGGAGATTATAGGGGAGGTCCAAACATCACTATGCACAAGATCAAATGGCATTAACGGCGAGTATTAGAAGAAACAAACGGCAATCTAGTATGTTTCCAAAAATACAAAGCAGTGCAAACATTGTTATTTATTAAATGAACCAAAAGAAATTGAACTAGAAGATTTTTAAAAGTTTGCAAAATGGCAGGCCTGGGTGGCCAAGCCGTTGATGCCAAATATCTTGAGAAATTGCTGCATAAGTGGATGCGGTGTTGAGGTTGGTGATGTTGGACTGGCTGAGAGTGTAGAGGTCCCCCAAGCTATTGCTGCGTAGGATAGGGCGCTTGGTCTGGAGGTCCTTTCACAGTAAAACCATATGGGTCAAATTCAACAGATAATTGATTGTCAGTGTAAAACGACGGACAGAAATAAGGTTTTTGACTAGGTTAGGGCATATAGGACATTATTTAATTTGAATGGTGGGAATGGTGGTGGTAAGGTAATGTTGCCTGTCCTAACACCGGAATGGTTTTACCATTCCCAACAATAATGTTGCGAATAATGCCAGAATTAAAAATAGACGGAAACTTATCAGATTGAGGAGACATTGTACCTGACGCACCGGTGGTCCATGGTCCAAGAAAGAGTCATTATTTTGAAGCGCCAAGTTGTACAGGGCCTGAGCAATGTCAGTGGGCGAATATCCAGCAGCATAGGATTGGGCTGAGCCGTTGTTGTTTGGGCCTCGGACCTAAAATTTCCAGGAGCCGAAGACCTGTTGTGGGCTGGTGGAGGCTGCTGAGGATCTGGGCCATAGGGGCTGCTGGAGTACGGGCAGGGTGGAAAAGCCCAAGGGGACCAGGCTGTAGGTTGGCCGGCATAGTGGGCCAAGAGGGAGGTTGCCAAAACTGGGCCGGGTAGGTGTGGGTCTGCTGATAGCGTCCCCGGCCGTAGGAAAATTTTGCCTTTGGGACGGCCCCTGCCACGACCTCGATTACGGTTGCCAGCTTCATCGTTGTTTGGGTTGTTGTGTTCGGGTGGGTTGTGGTTGGTGGTGGGTTCGGTGATGCGGGTGTGGTGGTGAGGAGTGCGGTTCCAGCGGCTTGGGCGGCTTGTTTGGCTTGGGTAGATTTTTGGTCCTCGACTTGACACAGTTTGGAACGAGTGGTGTAGAAATCAGGTAAGGGTTGGGTGTTTTGTAGGATTAGGGAGATGCTCTCATAGGGTCCGGTGAGACCGGTGAGGATTTGAAGAACAAGTTGGTTTTCGGTGACGGGTGAGCCAAGGCTAGTGAGTTGGTCATATAATATTTTCATGTTTGGCAATAGGCTGAGATATCGGAAAATTGGTCAAGTCGAGAATTGAAAAATTTATTTTGAATGTTAATGGTACGGGCTGCCTGATTGTCCAAGAACAGGTTCTTGAGACGACACCAGGCGTCATAGGCGGTGGTGTTGGGGATCATGATGGTGTTGAACAAGGTCGCGTGTGATCGTGCTATAGATCCATTGTAAAACAATGGCGTCTATGCGATCCCCACGAGGCCTGAAGTTTGGTGTATCGGTCAGTGAGGACGATGAAGCGGAAAGTGTACGAGGTTGGAGGTGATCAAAGACGTCATAGGCTTTGCAGTGTATGACAAAAAGTTCTGCCCAGGTGTTATAGTGTTCTGTTTGGCTGTCTAGTATGATGGGTATGACGTTTTTAATGTTGGTGACAGTCACAGCAGGTGAAGGGAAGAGGCCATGAGTGGTGGTGAAGAGGGTAGTATGCGACGGAAATAAAAATCGGAAGAAGGCAGGGAAAGGCGACGGCGGTAGGGTGGGATAGGAAGAAACTAGGGTAAGACTCTTGATACCATGTTGAATGATATGGTTCAAAATCCTTGATCATCTTTCATTGATTTTGACAAATATATACAAATAACAATCCCTCATAATAGGGAAGAGTAATTACAATGATAATTACAAAATATTATCTATAAATACAAAAGGCATATTCTCTCTATATTCTATTACTTTTCACAAACAAATAGAAGTTATTACACTAAAAAGAAATAAATTAAAAATAAAATATTAAACGCTGCAAATTAACTAACATCTCTTTAATTTATGTTTTCTTATTGATTCAGCTCAAAATTAATGGGTGGAAACATTCAAATCTAAAATATATAACTAACACTTGAAGAAGACGTGATGATTGGTGAGTTGTTCACTGTTCCTACTATTTATTTAAGTTTAAATAAGATAATTAAAAATATTATGACGGCTTGTTTTATGCATTAAACAAATATACAAGACTTGTATAAATTTAAGTCATTTCTCATTAGTTTTTCAAAAAATAATATCATTCATTACTCAGGGCTTGTAGAGAGAACTAAGAAAACAATAAGCTACACCTTCCAATGGTAAGGCTTAAGGAGTTGAGGCATTGGCCTCAACTTATGTACACTTTGGCTTTCTTATTGATTGCCATTGTTGTTGCTGATGAATCTTATAACTATGATTCACCATTGCCTTATGGGGACTGGAAACTGCCTCCACCAGTGAAAAATAAATGGTCATCTCCACCTTACTTTTACAAGTCACCACCACCTCCGTCACCATCTCCACCACATCCATATCTTTATAAGTCTCCACCTCCACCATCAACTTCACCACCACATCCTTATATATATAAATCTCCACCACCCCATCACCATCCCCACCTCCTCCGACATTTTACAAGTCACCTCCACCACCATCGCCATCCCCGCCACCTCCATACGTTTACAAGTCTCCGCCTCCACCGTCACCATCCCCACCACCTCCATATGTGTACAAGTCTCCACCTCCACCGTCACCATCCCCACCACCTCCATACGTGTACAAGTCTCCGCCTCCACCATCACCATCCCCACCACCTCCTTACATCTACAAGTTCTCCCCCTCCACCATCGCCATCTCCACCCCCTCCTTACGTCTACAAGTCTCCTCCTCCACCATCACCATCCCCACCACCACCTATACGTCTACAAGTCTCCCCCTCCACCATCACCATCTCCACCACCTCCATATGTGTATAAATCTCCACCTCCACCATCACCATCCCCTCCTCCCCCGTACGTTTACAAGTCACCTCCTCCACCATCACCGTCCCCGCCACCTCCATACGTATACAAGTCTCCGCTCCCCCGTCTCCATCTCCACCACCTCCATACGTGTACAAGTCTCCCCCTCCACCATCACCTTCTCCACCTCCACCTATGTCTATAAGTCTCCTCCTCCACCATCACCATTCCCACCACCTCCGTATGTCTACAAGTCTCCTCCTCCACCATCACCATCCCCACCACCTCCGTACATCTACAAGTCTCCCCCTCCACCATCACCATCTCCACCCCCTCCTTACGTCTACAAGTCTCCTCCTCCACCCATCACCATCCCCACCACCTCCTTACGTTTACAGTCTCCACCTCCACCATCGCCATCCCCACCACCTCCTTATGTTTACAAGTCTCCACCTCCACCATCACCATCTCCACCACCTCCATATGTCTACAAGTCTCCTCCTCCACCATCACCTTCTCCACCACCTCCTTACGTTTATAAGTCTCCTCCTCCACCATCACCATCCCGCCACCTCCGTATGTCTACAAGTCTCCTCCTCCACCATCACCATCCCCACCACCTCCTTACATCTACAAGTCTCCCCCTCCACCATCACCATCTCCACCCCCTCCTTACGTCTACAAGTTCCTCCTCCCACCATCACCATCCAACCACCTCCTTACGTTTACAAGTCTCCACCTCCACCATCGCCATCCCCACCACCTCCTTATGTTTACAAGTCTCCACCTCCACCATCACCATCCCCACCACCCCCGTATGTTTACAAGTCTCCACCTCCACCATCACCATCCCCACCACCTCCATATGTTTACAAGTCTCCACCCCCACCATCACCTTCTCCACCACCTCCATACGTTTACAAGTCTCCACCTCCACCATCACCTTCTCCACCACCCCCATATGTTTACAAATCTCCGCCTCCACCATCACCATCCCCACCACCTCCTTATGTTTACAAGTCTCCACCTCCACCATCACCATCTCCACCACCTCCCTACGTTTATAAGTCTCCACCCCCACCGTCACCTTCTCCACCTCCACCATACGTCTATAAGTCTCCACCTCCACCGTCACCTTCTCCACCTCCACCATATGTCTATAAATCTCCGCCTCCACCATCACCATTTCCACCGCCTCCATACGTCTACAAGTCTCCTCCTCCACCATCACCATCCCCGCCACCTCCATATGTTTACAAGTCTCCACCTCCACCATCACCATCCCCACCACCTCCATATGTTTACAAGTCTTCACCTCCCCATCACCATCTCCACCACCTCCATATGTCTACAAGTCTCCTCCTCCACCATCACCTTCTCCACCACCTCCTTACGTTTATAAGTCTCCACCCCCACCGTCACCTTCTCCACCTCCACCATACATCTATAAGTCTCCGCCTCCACCATCACCATCTCCACCCCTCCATACGTCTATAAGTCTCCTCCTCCACCGTCACCATCCCCGCCACCTCCATATGTTTACAAGTCTCCACCTCCACCATCACCATCCCCACCACCTCCATATGTTTACAAGTCTCCACCCCCACCATCACCTTCTCCACATCCACCGTATGTCTATAAGTCTCCGCCTCCACCGTCACCTCTCCACCACCCCCATACGTTTACAAGTCTCCTCCTCCACCATCACCATCCCCACCACCCCTGTACGTTTACAAATCTCCACCTCCCCCATCACCATCCCCACCACCACCACCGTACATTTTACAAGTCTCCACCTCCACCATCGCCTTCACCACCACCTCCATATGTTTACAAGTCGCCTCCACCACCATCTCCTTCACCCCCACCACCATACATTTATAAATCACCACCTCCACCATCCAAGTCTCCCCCGCCACCAACTTACTACTACAGTTCTCCTCCACCCCCGGTCTATTACTAAAACACATGCATCTTCAAGTTTCCAATATGCTAAAAGCATAAAGTATTTCGTTTCCATGAAGTTACTCATCAATAAATTTTACAGTATGTTTTTCATTCTTACAAAATGTATCCATGAGTTAATAACGTCTCAATGTGCTATAACCTTGGTATATCTACTTTTTAGACATCATGTATGCTATTGTTTACTATAATCTTTTAATACAAATTCCATGCTATGATTGAATTTTTTATCATAATTTGTGTTTCTCAATGATGAATGTTTGATACTTGTATTTTCACCTTATTTACATAAATTGATCATGTATGAGGATATATGGTTTAAATTAACACGAAACTTAACCATACATATATAGGAGGATCGTTCAAAACTACTAAATATTGAAAGCACTGTGTCAGAAAAACCAAAATCATTTTTTTCCAAGGTTCATATTTCATAAACTTTGTGTTGTATGTCATACGTATATTTTCATCAAACTACCTTGAACAAAAGCTCCTTCATTTTATGTCCATTATACAAAAAAACTGTTAAAACAACACTTCATCAAAAAATCGCGTAAATGTATATTCTGAACCATAAAACTAAAGAATGAACATGTTCAACGTCAAGGCTATAGACTATAGTGATGAAGAAGTCAAGATCCAAGGTGACACCAACAGCCCTCGTTTGGAAATCCCCGGTTAACGTGTCGATCTCCACCTCAACAAATGCAGTTCCATATGTGAAATACCTGAATGGATATCCTTTCCCAGTTTTCCATTGGAAACCATGGCTTCCTGATGTTTTTCATGTGTGAGAAGTTTGGACTATCATATTTTGACAACTTTATTTGACTAGAAAAAACACTTAATTTATATATTTATTAACGTTTATATAAATTTCATTTAGTAATTTCCATCTGAAATAAAAATTGTAAATACAAATCCAAAAAACATGAAAGGGGCCTGAATTTTTATTTGCTTTGGGCTCTTATAAAATGGTTGAGCCGGCCCTCACATACATACATACATACATACATACATACATATGTATGTATTGATTATCAGTATTGTTGCAAGCCCTAAGAAGCTAATTATTCAAAACGGATTATTTTACCAATAAATAAAAGATACATGGTTCATAAACTTCATTATAAACGCATCGCCAACATATTAAGAATATGGCAATGCCACACTTGGTTTCGAAATTATCTAAGAACTTAATCATCGTCTGCTTGTATTTCTGTCTGTTATCTCCTAAAATTAGTTATAATAGATGAAAAACCAATTTGGTTTGTTATCTTCTTTAAAAAAACTGTTTACCTATACGATAAGTTAAAAACAGAGACTGATATCGCATCCATGTTAAACAATGTCTTGTTAATCTTAAAGACCTAGACAGAATGCATATCAAGTGTCTAAAACAAACTTTTTGATTTATTATATAAATAAACTAGCTTTTATCCCGGGAGCGTCCCGGGGTTGAAAAATATAATCATTCTAATAATACTAATACTAATAGTAATAATTATTACTCTTGTAATTAGATAAATAAAAAAATAACCTTGCTATAAGGTGACACCATGTGTTGCGCGATTCTTTCTCCTAGCTTCTCTTGATGAAATATACCTATCCATCTTTAGAAGAGTAAAATTCACATGGCACATTCAATGGGGGGGGGTTGAGGCCTCCATTAAATGCCTCCTCATAAAAACTCAAATCTTTTATTATAAGTTATAGATTATAGATATAATAATAGATAATAGATTTAAAATAACTAGGCCCACCTCTTTTTATTCATCATCCGACAAACCCCCTTCAATTCCTTTCTTTGTCAATAAGACCAGTGGGTGTGGGGCTGCGCAACAGGGCGGCATGATGATGTGGAGGCTGGGCAATGAAATGATGCCCCTGGCTACCCCCCCCCCCCTGGGCGACATAGGGGTTGGGGGGTGGCAATGACAGCATCCTCTTGCCTTTCATGCCGAGCCAATTTCTTAGAAATAGAGATTAATTAAAAAAAAAACCTCATGCATGTCGGGCCAATGGAGCGGCACCACTCCTACCAGTCTAATAAATCCATGCAACTCTTTCCGTGTCATAAATACTAAATTCATACTATCCTTTCCTTCAATTTGTCATAAACATTTATCACCTTAAGGGAAAAAAAAATTCACAACACAAGTCTATACAATCCACAACCACACATACCAAATTTACGTATACGTTCTTACTTCTGGTTCCAATAATTACACATCAAAAACAAATATATTATTAGCATTCAAACAGATATAAAAACATATATATTGTGGGTATTTGGAACTAATCAAGCTTTACTTTTTAAACCTAACTTAATGAAAACAAGTGTAATGTAATCGTATCGTAAACCAGATTTAAGCAACTGTAATTTCTTGTTATTCCAGGGAGGATATCTGAATCCAAAATCAATGAGATATCCTCTCCTCATCACCGCCTTCTCATGACTGAAATTTTCGAACGAGTATTTTCCATGGTATCTTCCAAACCCACTTCCCCCAACTCCTCCAAACGGTAATGTATCAGCTGCATACTGCAATATTATTTTTTATAAAAATATAATTAGCAGTTAACGATTGTTATACTGAATTACTAATTACTCAAGGTGTTTAAGGTCTTTTTCATCTGTTTGCACAAAAGTTATGGGCCAAACTGCTAGCTACGTTTCGAAATTGACAAATCAAAACTGATCAGGATTATGGACTGACCGGTTTCAAATATGTTAGTTTATATTGTTAAATTGATACAGAAAATGATTTATGAGTATAGTTCATAACTTCATATGCATAACTACATATTTTAAAAAAACAATCAAAATATATAAATGAAAAAAACTTATAACTAGAAAAAACGTCATTTTCCTAGGAAAATTTCCAAAATTTCGACACTTTGAGGAAAAGAACCCCAATTTTGTGCCTAAAGAAAGTTGTGTAACAAAAAAAAAAGCGAAGCTAAACCGTTAAAATTAGTCAAACCATACCAATCGCTAACCAACTGATATGCAGTAAGGTTAAATTCAACAATTTATAACCACCCTTACAAATAACTCTGCTTAAAATAAAAAGATTGAATTACTTGAATAATGGCATCATTGAATGTAATGGCTCCTGATGAGGTTTCAGTAATCATCTTTTTTTGGAGTTTTTCATTGGTTGTGAAGCCATAAACAGCAAGTGGTTTAGGCCTTGCCCTTATAAACTCAACACTATCTTCAATCCTTTCCAACTGCATTAAAAAGTCAAATGGTCCAGGGTTGACCATCATATATACATATGTATTGTACATTTGTGGAAAATGATGGTTTTAAACTTTTCTTACAGTGATAATGGGTAGCAATGGACCAAAGATTTCTTCCGTCATGATCAAGGAATCAAGTGGAGGATCAAGCAATATCGTCGGCTCGATGAATCTACACCGGCTCAAGATTCCCATAACTATCATGCCTCTAGATTTAAATTTATATATATCGTCAAAAGATTAACATAAAATTTACTTACAAATTTTGTTCATCGGATTTACCACCATAAACGATCGAAGACTTGACACCAGGTTCCTCTAAAAGCTGTTTTAGTCGTGAAAAGTGTTTCTTGTTGACTATCTTAGCAATGCTATGAGATTCCATTGGATTGTCTCCAAACGATTTCTTGATGTATTTTTGCAATAATTCCACCTTAAATATTTAAATTGTTACATATGGTTATTAACTTTATAAGAAAATTGATATTGATATGAAATTTCAGATTTGTTTTCGTACCAAAGTTGGCGCGAATTTCTTGTGTGTAAGAATGTAATCTATCGCGATACAAGCTTGTCCGCCACATGCTCCAAATTTACCCCAAATAATTCTTTTCGTCGCGATCTGTTAGGAGAAATAAACAAAAAAAATTAGCATTTACATATGCCTATATAAATAGGCATGTTGATGTTATCAAGTTTGGCAAAATATGTAGGTCGGGTCTAGTAGCGGGTTGAAACCAGTTATGACAAAAATAGGCTCGGTTTTAAATGGATCATTTAGAAGGAAGCATTAAATTGGGGCATTGGCTAAAGTTATTTTTGTATGATGGTCGGTGGCCAGAGTGGTTGTGTTGGTGGACGTGGTGGTGTCGACGGCGAGTGTAACAATCAATGGTCGTGGTGATGTTGGTTCAATCGGACGATTTTAAGTTAACAAGTTTTATACAAGTGATTGTTCGAGTTGAGCCGAACACAAGGCACAACCAAAAGGGAGGGCGGTTGCCCATAGCCCCAAAATTTATATATTGTATAAAATTTTTATTATATATAAAAATTTTAATGGAGTTGAAAATTTTAGGATAATGTAGACATCTAAGTTTAAGACCTGGCTCCAGTAGTAAAATCCATACTTTTTATTGGTCACTTTACAAAATCGGTAAAACATTAATATCAAGCTATTAAATATTTTACCAATTAAATTGCCTAATACTTATCAATATATGCTTAGCATATCAATAATTAAAATTTTAATTATTATCAATAAGTCGCATATTAAAGCTACTATTTTGATTATCTAAAATTCATTTTCCACATCATTCAAGTTAAAATTGATCATTTTGCTACACTACTTTTGTTTATTTATGTTTTAACAATTACCGTCATATTATGGTTTTTTTATATATAGTTATTGAGTTTATATTCGATCATTTTGCTACCCTATGCAATTTTTTATAACCAACTCAATTCTTTTTACAAAGTAATTGGTATTGCTTGATTATATTAGTTAATATTTATTCCAAATATTTTAAATTACCTTTTTGTCCCAAGAGCTAGAGATGAAATCAACCACGGCAGGGCATTTTCCACCCAACTCCAGAGTCACAGGAGTCAGAAATTTAGCAGCGGCTGTCATAACAATTTCACCCACTTTTGGACCACCTATCAAGAACCATATCTCAAACCATGAGTCATGTGTTTCTCTCACATGCATTATAGAGACGTATAATATACAACATAATATCACATACTACATTGTATAATTAATATAACTTTGTGACATAAAGTTAGATATCTTATTAAAACTCAAAACTATATGGTAATTATAGGTCAATCATACACCAAAAGTTAAGAAAAATTTGGACCTGTAAAGAAAATTTTATCGAATTTATGCCGAAGAAGATTTTCACCAACATGGGAACCGCCTTCAACGACCTTAATAGCCGAGTTATCAAGGTAATCACGGATAGTGTTTGCGAGAACCGAAGAACATGTGGGAGCTAGCTCAGAAGGCTTTAGGATTAATGTATTTCCTGCTGCTATCGCTCCTATAATTGGTTCGAATGATAACCCTGTCATATACAATTTTTAAACACGAAACATGTCTTAAGAGTCATTACCGGAAACTATATAGACAAAATAGTAATACAAACTTTAATCACAAACTTCACGATTATACTTATTTTATTAATGGTTTATACTGTTACTAGCTACTTTCAAGTATCAAACATTTAAAATAATTAATAAACCTAGATAATTTACAAACAAATAATAAAAAACTATCCTAGATTTAGTTGAGGTCTATTGTATCACCATCAATCTTTTGCTACCTTTATTGTTTATTGTATAGCATAGTATATGCATGTTATCTTGTATGGTACAAACGTTTGACATAAATATTTAGATACAATAAATGTAGAGCAACAGATTTGTAAATATGATTTAATATGCATGGTACTAGGATCCGTAAGTGTCCATCTATTCTTGTTAAACAACTCGTTTAGTTTTTTTTCTTCTTTTATTTAATATTTAAGAAATCAAGCATTTTGATCTAAGTCTGGGTTGTATAAAAAATATTTTTATTAATATCTGATAAACATGAGAGGCTCTTAGGGTGACCGGGAAGGACCTAAAACTAGAACATTTTTATTCAGGGCACATTTTTTTATAAAATTTCCTATATACATATGTTATGTATGTCATGTGTGTGCGCGCTTGCGTGCGTGTGTGTTTTGTTAATAGAAAACTCATTTTAAACTTAAAACTTTGACTAATTGAACCAAAAAACTTATTAGCCAATTTATAAACCTAATACTTATTTAAAACTCAAAACTAAAACTTAAGGTTTAAGAGATATATTCTTTAGTGGCTCGAACAAGGCACCTAAATATTGAGTGACACCTAAAGAAAAATATGTTCATGACATTGACAACGGATAAAAAAATTTGCATGTACCCTGATCACAGGGATTGATTATGTAAAGTCAAAAAAAGTTGAGGTACCAAATGGAAAATTCCAAGCTGATATGATGAGTACAACACCAAGCGGCTCCTGAACCAACTTCGCCGAGCCGGGAAATGAAGTTAGCGCCAATTTAGCCTGTTATTAATTATTATGAGTTTATTGCTTTACCCTCAACACACATTTACTTGATAACATTTCTAAAAGGGAAAAAAACAATAAATATTTACTCTTTTGCTAGCCATCCATTTCTTTAAGTTCCCGAGTGCATAGTTTGCAGATTTGACCACCGTTCCAATCTTCAAGGTTTCGATCCAAAAGAATATTGTTCACAAATTATATTATTCTATAAAAAATAATAATTTAAAGCTATAAATAGAAAAAAAAAATAGACACTAGCAAAATTTGATTATCATTTCATACAAATTACATTTGAAGTGTAATAGATGTTGATTGTATTTATTTATTTATTAAGAATTAATTTTTAATAGAAATTATAGCTATGGAAAATAAATAAACAATCTAGATGATCAAGAGTTAGATAAAACTTTGTATTTCTAAGTGGTGAGGAGTTCAATCCAGTAGATAACAAAAAAAAATTAGCTGTTCAAAAAAAATAATAACAATAATCTTAGGTGATTATTTAATCACATCAAAAGACTTTATATATTTTTTAACTTAAATTTATACAAACCGGCCCTCTAAAAGGAGTCTTGAAAATATGTTTTCTATTGTAACATGAATTATGGATTCCAAAAGATAAAGTAAAAAAAAAATAGTGGTTTGCAATACTTTTAGGAAATTATATTAACAAAAAGACAATGAAATAGTAATTTGTATACCATCACATGATTACCTCATCTATATATGCTTCAACCGGCCCTCTAAAAGGAGTCTTGAAAATGGGTTTTCTATTGTAACATGAATTATGGATTCCAAAAGATAAAAATAAATAAATAAATAAAAATAAATAAATAGTGGTTTGCAATACTTTTGGGAAACTATATTAACAAAACGACAATGAAATAGTAATTTGTATACCATGACATGATTACCTCATCTCTATATGCTTCTACATGATGTTTTCCCAAATCTTGGTTGAGGGCCTTCAAGATGTCACTTTCTCTCTCCTTGAAGAGAGAGAGTATCCCTTTTAGTTGTGCTCTCCTCCATGATGCTTCTCTTGTCTTTCCACTATTGAAAACTTCCCTCAATTCCTTCAACTCTCCTTCAAAGCCATCAACAATTGCTGCCATTTTGTGTGTATGTATGTGTGTAGTTTGATTTAGTTTTCGTAACGAATAAGGTGTGTTCATTTATAAGAATTCAAAGTTGCGTTGTTGGTCTAGCCTATGATGGTATAGTAATAATACACGGGTCATTATTAGGTTTCATAAATACACCACCCACCCAAATTCAAGTATTTTGATGCCCCTCTTATGAGGCAAATGGGTAACAAAAGAAGCCACTGAGGCAATAGCCTAGTGGTGTGGGGGTGAGATTGTAAAGGAAAGGGTGAAGGTTCGATCTCCCACTGGGTGAAAAAAAGGAGATTTAATAAGGTGTTAAGGGGAAGTGTAATTTGCCGTACAAAAAAAATGGGTAACAAAAGAAGTTAGGTAGTTACCGCCAAAACTAAATCGTACGATCAATCATTTGAAGGGCAAAGAATGGCCGGATCTAATTCGGGTGGGGTTAAAAGTCACACTTGTTTAAATATTTTTCTATAATAGTAGATTAATTAAAATAAGCGAACAAGTTAATTTAATAGATTCAATAAATCAGTTTCACTTAGGGGTGTTTGGATTGATTATTCAAAACAGATTATGCGTTTTGGAAAAGCAGGGGTGGAGCTGCTTATAGATTATTGCGTTTTGATTGCCTAAAAAACTGATTATCTGTGTTTTCAAAACGCAATCCAAACACTAAAAACTTATTAACGTTTTCAAAACGCAATAATCTAAAAATCAAATTGAAAACGCAATTCCAAACACCCTCTTAAGTTAAGTGAATAAATAAACAAAACTGGCCGGATTTCCATAAACACAATTAAACGTACAATCAAAAATAAAGTAAACAAAGAAAACAATATTTAGTTTTTTTTCCTTCATCACATTCAGAGTTTCTGGATGATCGCAAATGACATGTTAAATATTTAGTTTTTTTTATAGTACCCCGCTAACTAGATGAAATAAAATTTTTTGTAGATCGTTCAAAAAAAAAAGTCTTTTTATAGATAAATTGTTATTATGTTAATTAAATATCGATAAAAAAAATAGTAAATAGTATAAAAATAAGGGAAGAGATAACGTATCAAGCGTCTAAACGTACGAAGCGTAAGAAGCATCCTGAGCCATTGGATTTAGGCGGTGGCAAGATTGTAATTAACAACCTTAATCATACTTCAGTTAACTTAACCAGGGGTAATTTAGGAAAAAACGTATCAACAGAGATTAAACAATCGATCGAAATGTAACATCAAAAAAAACTTATTTCAACGATTAAACAAATAATTGAAACCGATTGAATGTTTCGAATCATCAAACAATCAAAAACATTGATTTGAATCATAACAGTTACTGATTTGCAGAAAATAAAAAAACAGAGCATTGCATTAGATAGTTTAAAAATCACATTAATCCTATTCAAAAAAACACAATCAACGCATATAATATTCACAAAAACATACGATTTAATAAATATAATTACAATTAAAGAAAAAAAATGAATTTGAAAAAGATTCAGATTAAGAACACTTGAATACATAAAACAGACGCACTCATGTATTATAAGTTGCGTCTAAACAAATCATTAAATACTGGGTCAAAAAAATACATAAACAGACGCACTCTTGTAAATTCGGACGCATTCAATATCATGTTTGGACGCACTTTATAAGAAAATGAAAACAGGTTATGTTCACTTTTATAAAACTGTACATGTAATGATTAACATATGCAAGTTGCATATCTTATTAATTGTATAAAATAATCAGTAAAACTCTACATGTGTGTTTAATTGCTAAAAAACTAAAAAATCTTACTGTGTATTAACTATGATTTGATTGGTAATAAATTTAGATAAATCTTGCAATTCAATATTCAACTACCACATAATTAACTTTCTATTTTTAGTCTATATAAACACTATCATCTTAACATACTGATACAACTAAAAACATAGCAAAAAATGGCTGAAAATCACATTGAAGCAATAAACAACCTTCAGGTCAAAACAATTGTGATGGTTGACTGCATTTCAGAGGTTATGGATGACCTCAACTCATCTTGTATGGTTCTGGGTGCACAAAATGAGGTTCAGAGACAATATAAGAAGAACCTTGACCTCATAGAGAAGCTGATGAAGGAGGAGGAGAAGACACCATTCACAGATGCAGTTATTGAGCAACTACATACTCAGGCATCTTTTGACAACTTGATCTCCAGTCACTTAGCAAACACACAGACCTGCATCCTGAAGAACATGGCAGCAAAACAAAAGGCAAGGGATGCAATCTTAAGTGACAACTGATGGTGATGGTTTTGTGGTGGTTATTTGTATATCTTTTTTTTTTCTGGTTTAAGTGGTTGTTTTTTTTTTTTTTTTTGGTTTTAATGGTGGTGGTGATAGTGGTGGTAGTGATGGTGGTGGTGGTAGTGATGGTAGTGATGGTGGTAATAGTGGTGGTGGTGGTGGTAATAGTGGTGTAATGGTGGTGGTGTCAAATGTATGAACTTTTTAAAAAATAATGAAAATAGATGCAATATTTTGGAAACACTCATTTAAAAATAAACAGACACATTCAGTTATAAAACAGACGCACTCGTATTAAAAATAAAAAGTAACTAAAATAAAAAACCATGAATCAGACGCATTTGTAAGAACTTCAGACGCACTCATGTCTAAAATTTACAAATGTCCACTGCAACTTTCTAAGACAACTCCTCCTCATCATCAGAAACTTCTAAATCTATCTTTTCATTATCATCAACGTCATCTTCAACAATTTGATCATCTTATTCGCCTTGCGTCTGCGTTGAAGCACCCTCTTTGGCATGTTTTCGTCGATCATAGCCACTTTCTCCGCATATGGCACATTTCCTCTTTCTTTTGCCGGATCGACTAACCTTTACTTCCTTGCTGGACTTTATTCGCTTCTGCTTGCCACGTCCTTTGTTCTTTATACCATTCGGAAGTCGAATAGTGGGTTCAGCATTTGATGGTTTCTCATAACCAAGAAGAGAAGCATACCTGTCATGCTTATTCTGGTGACTAGGTCTCTTAAACCTGCCCTCATCAACCTTCTTAACCATCTCTTTGATTTTATCATTAACCAAAGTTAACTAATCTAAATCTGAAATTAGAGAGTTTGCAAGATATTCACCACCCAAACGATCTCCCATGCAATACGCCTTGCTTCTTTCGTCTTGTCATCACCAAACTCTCCTGTTTCAAATGAATACATGATTTCATTTGGAACAACATCTTTTGTCCACCTCCTCAGAATGTATCTTTTCGGGAATCTATAAACTTTCATCAACCTTAACACAAAAAAATATGCCTACACAGAAGCCCGTACTGCTCAAACCTCCTACATGTACATAATGTAGTCACATCCTCAACACCATCAACAAGTTCTTTTTTAAAAAGAACCTGAAAATAAGATAAAAAACAATACTGATCAGTTTGGACGCACTCAGTGATAGAACAGAAGCATTCATTGTAAAAAAAAAAAACAATACTGATGAGTTTGGACGCACTCATTAACAGAACAGACGCATTCATTGTTAAAACACAAAAAAATAAAATACCTCAATAAAGCCTTGACCATATGCTTGTGGATCATCAACATAAACCTTTAAAAACCCTTCTTCATCAGCCCTTTGCATATGAACACTTATTAATCCTTCATAAGTGGCATATATTTCTTGAGGCCGGCTATTGTACAAAGTCTTCGTAACCTACAAAGTGTAAGAAGTGATCCTGGCCCTCCATCTCCCACCTTCTGCGTTTTATAAGGAAAACCTCGTACATTAATTACCCACGTTTGTCATTAATGAATGTGAGGGTAAAACAGACAAATTACAAACTAAAATAATTGGAATTTTTTAATCCAGCGCCCAAATCAACCTCATTAATTGACGGTTACTTCCTTTGTATGCGTGCGATTGATTCTCCAAAAATCAAAACTGACACCGAAGTCCACAAACTGATACACAAAAAACAGAGCATCGGAGAAACACTAATCATATCAACAAATATGCCTCCAAAACGCAAATCAGGTAAGGAATTGTTCATGATTTTACTTTATTTTTTATCGTATTTTATTAATTAATGTTAATCCTTAATTTTAAAAACCTAAAACAGGTGAAGGACGTGAAAGAAGAAGTAAGCAATATCATGACAGGCCCTTCAAAACCAAGGATTACAGGCAAGGTTTTCAGAACCGGACCGGACGTCGAACCGGACCGCCGGCCGGTTCACCGGTTCGACCGGTCCGACCGGTTTGACCGGTTCGACGAACCGGCCCAAAAAACAAAAAAAAAAATTTAAAAAATAAAAAATATTAAAAAATCCGGTCCGACTGGTCCGGTTTCCGGTCCGACCGGCCCATTTTTTTCCGGTTCACCGGTTCAACCCCGGTTCGCTGCAAAAACGGTCAGACTACCCAAACCGGACCGGTCCAGGCCCCGGAGCCCGGTCCGACCGGCCGGTCCGGTCCGGTTTTCAAAACAATGATTACAGGTATGATTTAAACGCGTTTTAGATGGTTGATTGAATTAGTAAAGGCGTTTTAGAAGTTTTTTTGATGATTTGTAAGATTAACATTTGGATCTAGTAAAGGCGTTTTAGATGTTATGATAAAGGCGTTTTATCTGATTATTGATACATGAGATGATTTGATTATGTATGTGTTTTAAAGTAGAACAAATATGATTACAAAGGATTTTTATAAGTTTATGAAGGCGTTTTAAGTATAATACAGATGGATATGATGTTTTAGGTTATTGATTGTGTGAAAATTTGGGCGAATGTGATTGTAAAGGCGTTTTAAGTGTTTATGAATGTGTTTTACTAATTTTACTGATTAGGATGATGTTTGGTGATCTATAGTTGCAGATGCGTTTTGAAGTTTTAGTATAGGCGTTTTATGAATTTAGTAATGCATTAGATAATTTTTTTGTTTTAATTTGGACGAATGTTACTGATTGTAACTGATTGTTATTGATGTTTTGAAGTTTCAGTACAATGGGCCGATAGTAATGTTAACTGTAAGTTTTTGTTATACCTATAGTAAAACGCATTTGTTATTTAACAAAACGCATGCATTGTTTATACCTATAGTAAGTTTCTGTTCATACCTATAGTAAAACGCATTTGTTATTTAACAAAACGCATGCATTGTTATGATTTGATCAACAATATCCAAGTGAAGACAGTGATCATGGTTGATTCTTCAACTGAGGTAAGGAATGATATCAAGGCATCTTGTTCTGTTATGGGTGTTCAACAGGATGTACTCAGGCAGGCGAAAAAAACCTTGATGTCCATGAGATGCTACTTGGTGAACCAAAATCAAGCTTCAGGGATGAAGCTTTAGAGCAGATCAAACAACAAGAAGCTTTTGATGATTTAATCTATCATAGCTTGAAGAACACAGAAGAAACCATCTGGTCGAACATGGCAGATAAAAGGAAGGGGAGGGATGAGATTTTAAACAAAAAAGAATGAAACTTTTATGAAGGATGGGTGCATTTCATCACAGGGTAGTTTTTTGTTGTTGTTCTTAACTCTTGGCAGTGGGTTTTTCTTTTGGTTTTAAAGTAGAATGTTTAGTATGTTTTGATGATGTTTGTAACTGTGGTTGTTGGTATTAGTAAAATGCATTAGATATGATCATAAAACGCATTTAGAAAATATATGTATGTATATTTATTAAATCTGCAACTTTAGTAAAACGCATTTGAATGAAATATAAAACGCAGTTGGAAGTCAGTAGTTTTTATGCAAAGTAGGTACAACAGGCTAAAACGCATTCATTATTACTAAAACGCAAGCATTAATAATAATAAAAATCAGTCCTCATCCACTTGGTCTTTAACTCCTTGATGATCAATTCCTTGGTCTTCTGCATTTTCATCTTCCTCATTCTCATCTTGTAGCATTGTGGTTTTTAACTTGTGTTTCCGACGATCGTGTCCTACCTCCCCACAAATGTTACATGTTCTTTTCCTTTTACCCATACGACTTATAGCTTTTTCTTTGTTGGATTTTAATTCGCTTGTGTGAACCCCGACCTTTATTTTTGATACCATTTGGCAAACGGACAATAGTATCCGCCGGCTTGTCATACCCAAGCAAACTAGAGTATCGATCGTACTTCTTTTGAGTTTGTCTACTAAACCGACGTTCGTCCACCTTGTTGATCATTTCTTTCATTTGCTCGTTGACTAGCTTTAATTCCTCTAAGTTTGTGATCAAATTATTTGCAAGGTATTCACCGGCGAAAACAACTTCCCTAGCAATCTTTCTAGCTTCTTTGCTTTTGTCATCACCAAACTCATGTAACTCAAATGAATGGTTTATCTCATTCGGGACAACATCTTTTGTCCACCTCTTCAAAATGTATTTCTTCGGGAATCTTTGAATTCTAAATGACCGAAGAACTAGAAAAATATGCCTACATAGTAAACCATATTGTTCAAACCTTTTACACGAGCATAATGTAGTGACATCATCACCATCCTTCTTGAAAAGCACCTGTAAAAAAATGTATACTCATGTATTAAAACGCATTTGAAACATTGTAAAACGCATGTATGTACATATATTGGATCATTAAAATGGGTAAAAAATGAAAACTACTAAAACGCATGTATAAAATAGAGGAGTAAAATCTGATGAACTGCTGATTGATACTACTGATGAAGAAGTTAACTACTGATAATGAAAGTATTGCACAACCACTGATGAGAGAAACCACCGATAGTTAGTTACTCGTCAGTGGTTATCATTCATCAGTGGTTATAAGCCCATCAGTGGTTTGATCAGCGAGTACTTATTAACCTTAGCACTTCATCAACAGTACTTATTAACTTCATCAGCAGTTCATCAGCAATACTTATTAACTTCATCAGCAGTTCATCAGATTTTAATAAAATCAACAAAACGCATGTATAAAATTCATAAAACGCACTTGCCTCTAAAAAACCTTCGCCGTATGCTTTGGGGTCATCAACAAAGACTTTCAAATATTCACCACACCTTTGTGTGTGAACACCTATCAAACCATCAAAGGTAGCATAAATCTCCTCTTGTATATCAAGGAATATAGACCTCGTGAAAATTTGAGATGCTTCTTTCTCAATGGGAAAACTAGTCCAGAAATCAGGAATAGTGTGCCTTGAATCATGGTCGTTTTTCCTATGATTAAACCTCTGAGCTTCCATTGAAGTCTCGAAATGGTTCAAAAACTCGACAAGCGTCAGCTGGGAATTCGCCGCTTGAAAAAAAAAATGATTTCTCACTCTCTGATCTAGATGTTGTCCGCATTAGACCAGACATGGGTTCATCACGGTAATATGCTGGAATCCACATTGTTTTCAAGTTAAACATATCCGTCAACCAAGTGTTATCCGTAAGCTTGATTTGTAAGATTAACATTTGGATCCAGAAGCCTTGGCGTACTGCTGGTAAAACTCAATAGCATGATCAATACTTGGGAAAACCATACCAACTTCTGGTTTCAATGAAGATGCAACAGCAGGTATGTATATTGGAGTTTGATCATCAATTGGAACATCTTTGTTAGATAGATCTGCCATAAAACAACATGATAAAAAAACACCATAAACAACTTTTTATTTAATGTATTCATAAAACAACAAAAAGGATCTCAAAACGCATGTTAAAACATAATAGAACGCATTTGAATGTTATCAATAACATAATATCACCAGATACATCAAAACGCATGTTAAAAACATATTAAAAACGCATTTGAATGTTATCCTAAACATAATATCACAGATACATCAAAACGCATGTATAAAACATCCTAACACGCATTCAGAAATGTTATCAATACGATCATACAACCAGTTACATTAAAACGCATGTTACTAATCCTAAAACGCAAATGATTATCTTCAAAACCACAAAACATCAAAAAATACCTTGCATCCTTCTGTGTTCAACCATGAAATCAAATCTCTCACCAATATGTTCATCAGTGTTGTTTACATCTTCATGTATAATATCTACATAAAAAATTTTAATAGAATGCTCAACCTCTGTAACATCACTGATCTAAAAAAACTTCAAAACAGTAGAAACTAACCTTCAAAATTGAGATTATGAGGATCAACAACTTCATGTTCTTCATCGAATAAGAATTCAGGTTCATTGTTTAGATCTGAAAACACAAATTAAGAGTAAGATCACGATTAATTGAAAACAATAAAAACAGAGTACATACCGAACATGGTGAAGAACTCGGCAAATTGATTATGATTTTCGTAAAAAAATTGAACCAGTGATCGACTATGATTGTAGATTTTTGAATATGGTAAGAATTGATAATGGTATATTATGGAATCAGTTATGAAATTTGAAATATTGATGAACGATAAAACAGGGATTTGATAATAAACGTGATTAATTGATATGTCCAATTGACTATACTACCCCTCTAATCAGTTATAGAGTTATAACAGACAAGTTCCACGTGGCATCATTTTGTGGCTTCCTACACTTTGTAGGATAAGAGACTTTGTACCCTACACTTTCTCTATATTTCTTCATGGATATCAAAGAAGATAGTCCGTGTAAATATTTTAGCAGCCTCTTGCTCAATAGGGTTTGTAGTCCACATATCAAGAATTGTATATCTTGAATCCTGGTCATTCTTCCTATGATTAAATCTCTGAGCTTCAAGGGACGTCTCAAAATGGTTGAAAAACTCAACAAGAGTCAACTGGGAATTTGCCACCTGGCAAAAAAAATGATTCTCACTCTCAGATCTTGATGTTGTCCTCATTAGCCCAGACATAGGTTCATCCCGGTAAAAAGCAGGGATCCACATCGTTCTCAAGTCAAACATGTCAGACAACCAAGTGTTCTCATTTAATTGGTAATCAATAATAAGTACACCCCACTCAAAATCAAAAGTCTCAGGACTGATGGAATCTGTCCCCATAATTGCACAAATTCTCCTTTTGAACTCATCATCACTGCACAATGCACTACCGACCTACAAAAACACAAAAAAAAAAACATTGAAACAAACGCACCTAATTAGAAATTTGGACGCAGTCACATTAGAAAACATAAAATCTAACAAACGCACTCATTGATAAGTTTGGACGCACTCAGTGCAATGCACCAAAATAAACACTGTTCAGACGCACTCTTATATAAAAACAGACGCACTCATTAATAAAACTTTAAAGTTGATACAAACCTTATCAGAAACCTTCTTCATGATATGCCACATACACAACCTATGTCTGCTGTTTTGAAAAACCAACTGGATTGCATTTTTCATAGCAGGTTCTTGATCAGTTACAACCACTTTGGGATGCTTTCCAAAACATTTAGAGAATGAATGTAACAACCATGTATAAGATTCAGTTGTCTCTGATGACAACAAACCCGCACCAAGTGTGACATTCCGGCAGTGGTTATCAATTCTAGTAAACAGTACAAAAACCATCTTGTACCTGCAATAGCCAATAAATGTTTTTTTAAAAAAATAAAAACATATAATAGTTGGATATCAAGCTTAAAAAATAAAATTTAAAACATACTTGTTAGTGTTAAATGTTGCATCAAACGAAATCACATCTCCAAATTCCATGTAATTCCTCTTGCATAAAGCATCCGCCTAAAATAATCCGATTAATGCATTCTTTTGATCCACAGAATACTCAAATGAAAAATCTGGCAGGAACTTCTTCTTATCCCTAAGCCTAGACACAATCATATCTGCATCAAACTCACCAATGAAGGTGTTTAAGGCACCTTTTAAAGTTCTTACAATCAGTTGCAGTTGCACCTACATTCTCAAAAACCTCCATACTTAGTCTTCATAATGTTAAAAGCTTTGACAGGACCCATGTTCAATGAAGACAGCTCACATATCATCTCTTCTTGCGTATGTGTCAGCTTCCTATTTGCTGCTAGAAATGAATGTCACTTTCATGAACAAAAGGATGATTTTGATCTTTCTTAAAGCCATAAACCTTGGATTTTTTTTCCATCCTCATAATGTAGCCTAATATGTGCAGGACATCCAGTCCGGATAGAAGGCCTTTTCCTTGACTTAACATCTTTCTTAGAACTCTCTTCACGTACCTTGACTGGCTTAAAACCCTCCTTATAGCATACAAAGTACCTAAGTCTTAGAAGACCTTTATGCACATCTGACGTGCCCTTTCGAATAGAAAAACCACCCGCCTTTGCATATTTTGCATAAAAATCTTGTGCATGATCAATACTAGGAAACTCCATGTCCTTTGCAGGTTTGAGAGAATCAGGTACATCAGGGATATATGTGTTACTAGCTTGGTCATCAACAGGAACATCAGTTGCAACACCTACAAAAGGAAAAAAAAACGCACTCATTGACAAATCAAACGCACTTAGTAAAAAAAAGGTTTGCAAAATCCAGACGCACTCTATAATAAAATTAGACGCACTTATATATTATCAGTACCAGCAATAATCAACTACACTTTAAAACAGACGCACTCGTTTATAACATCAGGTGCATTCATATAATTAACAGGTTAAAACTAAAAAATACCTTGAACTCTGAATTCGTTGATGAGGTTCAAACTATGAATATCAACATCCTGTTTAGTGTTTTCGATCAAGTCTGAAGACACATAAAAACATCATGTTAACAAAATCTATCAAAACACATGTCTTTCTTTTTTTGATTAAAAAACAGAGGATGATGATCATACCATGAAAAGCATTATAATCAGGCACTTGATTCGAATTCTCAGCAGAAACTCTCTGCTCTTCAATAGACAAGTTAAATCTGATAAACAAAAACAAAAATTAAACAAAAAAACTATTGAAAAATAGATTAATTAAGTACGAATACACGTACCGAACATGATGAATTGATCGATTAAACTGTAATCGTGATAATCAAATTGAGATTGAATCTTAATTGGATTGGATTGAAACGTAATGTGTGTGTGTGTGTGATCGTCTGTGTGTTTAGAATTCAAATTCTGATTTGAAAATATCGTTCACAAAAATAACAAACGTGATTCACGTAATCAGTTACGTGTGAAAAAAGTCTGGAATGCCCTTGGGTTAAACTGATATTAAGATGAATTATAGTTTGGTTAGGCTAACTGGGGTTTGATTAATAGGACATTTGTTATCCCCTGGTGGCTTCTTATTGCTTCTTACGTTAACAGACTTTATATCGTATACTTTCTCTAAAAATAATAGTAATTGTGAAAAATTATACTTGAAATCATAGAAACGAAATAGATAAACCAAAATCTAATTAAAGATATTTTAAGTTTAGTAATAAAAGATGTCGGCCCTCACTCAAAATAGACGGCAAACAGTATTATTAATATTTTTCATTTTTCACGTTACATGTACATGTGTTTGTTGATAGAGAAGAGGTCCCATAGCTTTTATGGAGAACTTAATTGTGGGCATGCATAGAAGTATAGAACTCGAGTTACCCATGCACAAAATGGTTACCCATGCCAATCACCTCAGTTTCCTGTAGAGTACTTTGAACTTAGCTAAAAGGGTGGCTTGGAGTTTCCTATCCTGCCCTACCCATTTTTTTAGACAACTAATATATAAAAAAAAATACTTTGTTGTCAAGTTTTGATTGGCCAAATTAAAATACGTAACATTAATTTGATGAAATGTGAACCGGAGTTCTAAGACGTAGCAAGCCGCTTGGGGAGTTTTTTTGGAACAAGTCGCATTACATGGGATGGTGTTTCCGCAAGTCCCTCTCACACTCGATATAAGGTAGGGCTGGCATATTGTGTCAGACACAACCTGTTAAGACAAGAACACGAAAAGACACGAACATGACACAATAACATATCGTGTCATTTTTTCTAAACACGAACACAAACCTGTTTATAACATGTGAACACGATAAGACAAGAATCTGTTAATAAACATTAACCCTGAAATCATATCCCCAAACTTGTGAATGAGAGACTAAGCGATGTTGGGGTTGAGAAAGAGGACATGTGATGGGTGACAGCGGACAATGATGGTAGGCAGATGACGGGGACGGTGGAGTTGAGAAGGATGAGAATGGATGACTGACCGATGTATATGTTTGTACTCTGTGATATGAAAATTGCAAATTAAAGTTCCTTCATATTTAGTCTGTGCATATGTATAAGGTATGCCCCTACCCCTTACATAATTTTTTTAAATAAAATTGTTAGCATGTCTTAACGGGTGTTTAACACGTTAACAGATCTTTAACCTGTTTAGACACGAAACATATTAAGGCCATATCGTGTCAACCTGTTAAAGACACGAAACCTGTTAAGATCAAACACAAAAGTTGTTGATGTCGTGTAGGTTATCCGTGTCGTGTTATTGTTTCGTGTCTGAAATCGCCAGCCTTAAATTGTAAGGAGGAGTTACACTCCGCTACGCAAATAATCCTCTCTTGAACCAAAAATAACCTGTCTTCATTTAGTTCGTGTTTGTTACAATATATTAAGGGTGTTTAGAATTCGATTCAGATTTGAAAAATTCAAAATTTGACTTAGTTCGATTCGATTCGATTATCAAGAATTCGAATTCGATTGAGTCCAGTACATCAAATACGAATTTATGATTTCATATTGAGGACTTCGGACCTTAGGTGTCAATAAAATATGAATAAGATCACGTGGTAACTAGAGGGAAAAAACGAAAACCAACAGTTACTACTTACTAGTTCGATGTACAATAATGTAAGAATGGTTGTAAATGAATCGTACATAAAATAAACAAAACTATACTTCTGTAAAAAAAACCCTAATTTATGAACCTAAAAAAGAAATATAACTAGCAAATAATCAAGACGAATAAAAGTCAAAAAGTATACATATAAGTTTTAAAACAGAAATAGAACTTTTTTATTTTGACTGTAACATTTATAAAAATAAATCTAATAAAAAATATTACTCAAATAACATGTGAAACTTCCGCGCTTGACTAGGGTTGTTCATGAGCACTTACCAAACGTAAATGAACGCAGACGAACAACGTACATGAATGCAAACGAACACAAACAAATATTTAAGAACATAAACAAGTGTTATATATTCAATTTAAAATAAAATTTACATTTTACAATCTAAAGATTATGATTCCACAAAAACTAAATAATACTTAATATAAAAATTCAAACATACTTGACATAATTATTATAAGAGTAAATAGCCAAATTCGTCCCTGAGGTTTGGTCAATATTGCTAGATCCATCCAAATTAAGAATTTTTGACAAATAAGCCACTATAGTTACAATTTTCATAGCTAAATCCGTCCAAATTACAAACTCAGTTAAATACCAACGTTAAGTCGAGGGCAGTTTTGGTCATTTCCCTTACTATTAAAATATAATAATAAATAAAAAAAGAAATTTAATTAATATTTTCAAAACTTAAGTGGGACCCACCACCCACCTCCTTCTTCCCCTTTCACCCACCTCCACCTCCACCTCTAACCACCATCTCCTCCTTCTTCCACCACCATCACCTCGGCCAACCATTAAAATATCAATTTCCCCTAAAACTAATATTAAAATGGATGTAGATTGTAGTGTAAAGATGAACAAACGTAGTAATATATTATAGGAATGAACAAAGAGTGTCCATAACATTTACCTCGAATAACCAGAAATCAACAGTACTTCACTTTTTCAGAAAAAAATATAAACACACACCACTCCTCTCTCTCTCTCTCTCTCTCTCTCTCTCTCTCTCTCTCTCTCTCTCTCTCAAGTCAATGGAGGAAGAACCTACAAATCCAGCGAACAATGGCACGGATCTGGTAACATTCACCGAAGACTTCGACAGCGCGTGCTCTACAACTTTTGTTAATTTATCAATCTTTTATTATTATTATTATTCAGATCTTGCTTTCAAGATTCTTGGTTTTTATAAAAATTTAATGAATAGACATGCAGACAGAGGCAACGGTGGGGGTGGTGGGCGAAAATGGTAGTGCCTGATGGACCTGGGTTTTTTTAGCGAGGGGTGGGCGGGATGGTAGGTGAAGGTGGATGGCAGTCATGGTGGTGGTGAAAGAAGTTGGATGCTCGTCGGAGGTGTTGAAAGGTAGACGGTTGGGTGGAGGTGGGGTGAAGGTGGTGATTGGTGGTGGATATGGTGGAGACTGTGGCTGAGGTGGTGATGGTGATGGTGGCCGGTAGAGTGGATGGATGGTTGCAGGTAGCAGTGGAATGGGTGGAGTGTGTGTGTCTGTGTGTTGATGGAAAAAGAAAGCAAGCAGGTGAAAAAAAAGGAAAAAAGAAAATAAACGAATTAAGATTTAAGTGATTAAAAAATATGAAAAATTGACCAAATTGTTCTTGACTTAACGCTGGTATTTAACTGAGTTTGTAATTTGGACGATTTAGCTATAAAATTGTAACTATAGTGGCTTATTTGTCAAAAATTCTTAATTTGGATGGATCTAGCAATATTGACCAAACCTCAGGGACGAATTTAGCCATTTACTCTTATT
>JAUTDX010005460.1:0-34276 GCA_030844895.1 Ambrosia x helenae | reverse complement strand
TTCAAATCTGTTATGTTTATTTGTAATATGATCACTTTTTAGGTTAGTCAGGAAGGTTGTGAAAACACATTGTTAACCTTTCAGAATCTTTGGCAGTTGAGTTTCAAGTTATGTCTAGGTATGTATGCCTTTGTGCAAGTATGTCTAAGTTATTGCTATAGCTTGTATTGTTATGTAACATTTTATTAGTTGTTTTGTGATTTGTTTGAATGATGTTGTGTGTGTTGATGTTGCTGTGGATACTGCCACAAGTCCCAATGGAAAAAGAAGTGTTGAAGATTGTGATAATGTAAATGTTGGTGAGCAAACTTCTACGAACAAAAGAATGAAGAAAAAGCCAGCTAGATTGAAAAGTTAGGAACTTATAATTAACGTATTCAAATGTGTGTTTATTTTTTTTAGTAATAAGTTTTTGTTAACATCTTTGAAGTTCAAAGATATGTATGTTAAGTTTGTCCAGACTGTTTTAACAACTTTGGAAGAATATTTTTTTGTCAACAGTTGTTGTTTAACATCTGTTGTAGCAGTGGATGATGTTATTTTAATTTCATCTGTTATAACTTCTGTTATACAATATATGTTCAAACAATAGGGTCTGGACTGTTTTATAGTAGTTGAATATTAAATTTTATAATAGTAACTTCTGTTATGGTAACGTATTTTAGTTGTTTAATAATAGTAAAAATGATTTATCTACCATAAATAAACCGTAGTATTTTGTAAATTTCTAATTAGATCGTTCATCTGTACAGTGGGCATCATAGACTTTTAGCACTTATTTTTAGGTTAGAGAATTTACAATAAGATGGATATTCTTAACATCCATTTTTAGCACTTATTTTTAGGTTATCTCTACATTCCGTTTATGGTTAGTGTTAAGTAAAAATAATATTAGGATTATGGTGTTAGCATTGGATTTATAGATTGTTTTAGGTTAGGTATTGAATATTGATATTAGAATTATGTATTTTTTTTAGCGTTTATTACATGTATTAATATTAGAGTTATACATTGTTTTTAGGTTATGTATTGAATATTGATATTAGAGTTATCAATATTAGTATTGTAAGACTTAGTACATAGATATGATAAGTTTTTAGTTGGTTACAACTTCCAACTTAGGTGATTGTTTAGTTGATTAGGTTAAGAATTTTAGGAGTCATTAGAGATTGATGAGTTTTGAATAGTTGTAGCTTACATAAGTGATTATTTAGATGATTACTGATTAGGTTTTAGGTTAGGGAATATATGAATATGCAGTGATGAGAGATTTTGTGGTTAGTTAACTTGAGCCATTTGCAATAGGTTATCACATAGTGATTTTTTTTAACTAAGATTGATTATGTTTAAGTTATTTTCTCTTTTCGTGATTTGAGTTTTCTTTTTTTATTAAGTCAAATTTAAAATTTTCAACCCCGGACCTTCCCAAGGTAATCAGTAGTAAATTATAAAATAACAATATATAAAAAAATATAAAAAAAATTATAAACACCCACATGGTAAATCAGCTAACCTTCACCGTGTATTCATTTCAAATATAAAAAAAAAATCATGCTATATATAAGGATTGAGTTATTCTATACAGTCTTCTAAATCTAGGAAATGTACAAAGACGCAATGAATCACAAACTATAATATAATACAGACCAAAAAAGACACAATAACGAAAATAAAAATTAAACACAATGCCAAATAAAAAGACCCAGTGATCTAAAACAAGAATTCTAAAATCTTCAAGCTAAAAATCCAAAAGCGAAGGCCTAAAATTTAAGATCGGGGAGTTCAACAAGATAGTTTCAGTGCCGTTAGAATGAGTTCAATCGAAGTTCGTTAAATACTATTCTACGACTTTTTAGTTTTTGAAGATTATATATATATTTAGAAACAAAAGTGTGACTAAAAAATCAAATAAAAAATTGCAGGAGATTCAGAGTATTCGCGGCAGGTTCAGAGGACACCAACACAAATTAAGAAGAGAAAAAAATAGTTATTGTTTATTTATGTACTTAGAAACACATTGTTTCTTCGTATTTATATATTAAACTAGTTATTTGCCCCCGCGTTTCGTCGCGGAACCGTAATTTTCATAGACTACTTGAAAAGTCTTAGTTATACAATCGACCACAGACGCTTAGTTACAATATCAGAGAGCACTATATATTGTAATATCTACAAAAGTTGTTGCCCTTGGTTGCTGTTGGGTCTTGTGCTACGTTCCAATCCTGCATAAATAAAAAAGTTTTCTCAAATAAGAAATTATAAAGGTTTAAGGCTTTGTGCTTTATTTGTGTCCTACCCTTGTGTTGTGTGATGTGTATGAAACGTTTATGTTATGGTTGAAGGCAGTGCCACCCTTGTTGCTATGTGAATATAATAAGAATCACAAAAAGTAACTTATAAAGGCACACAAACAACAATGTAATACCTGTCACATACACATTTAAAAATCATTATGCTCACAATCAGTTTCAAAATCATTATGCTCACACTATTGAGGCACATTCAACCAACATATGATTCCATTGCGCGCAACAAAACCTAAACAGCATATGGCTATCACAAACTATTATGAATGCCAACGAAAGACAGTGAAACAAATTAGCCCTGGCATCACCACAATATGTAAAGCTACATAAAGAAGTGTATCAACTTTGGTCCATAACTTTATACTAAACTAAATCTTAACGATGAGAAAGAAACCACAATAGGGGTAGTGGAGGTTACCTTTTGTAGTTTTCACGACTCGAGCCCATTTCTTCATGGGCAGAAGAGTGTAAAGCATAAACGATAGTCATTGTCAGTATAAAACATCCTTCCAACATAATTTACACATAAATAATAATACACGTATAATCAAGTTCAAGAGGATTTATCATGTATATCATACCAGTTTGGTGTAAACCTCTCTTCATTGGCACCTACACTCATATGAAATCCAAAAAAGCGTGCAGAACTGAATGGCACAACCACAAAACAACTAAAATTAGATTGTGACATCATGAAAATACAACACAATCTAACATGAAATTCACGGGGTTGAGTTTTTTCTAAACGAATTCGGGCTAGTTTAGGGTCGAAATTGACCCGTTTAGCCCGTGATTTACTCCTCCAACACAGCTACATAAGTTAACAATTCATTACCCATGGTCAAGATTCAATAAAAGCGATTTAAGCAAATTAGTGTTAAAAAATGTCAGAATGTAAGCAATAAGTAATGATTGTTTTACCAATAAGTATTGTAAGCAATCACTTGTTATCTAATTTTAAAACAACATGGAAGACCAATAATACTGAAAATAATTAGTATGTAGATAACTTAGACAAAATGACATATTTTGCTCGAAGGATGGGTATCATATATCATAACCATATTTTTACCAAGTATCATATTCCTTATAAACATGTTTGCAAAGAGAAACTCTTGCATAGCCTTATATTAACAAAAACAATTAAGATCTCATACTATGCAAGTATTAAAGTATTTAATCATTAACAACTTACTAATACATATTTGCATAATATGTAAAGACCAAGGTTAAAGGTAAGATTTCTTGATTTCTTGTGCTCTTCACCAGCCAACCTTGGAGGTACACCACCTAATATTCACACCTAGTTCATCATTTTAAGTACATTTTATTTGGCAAATAAAAGCTACAAATAAGAAGCAACAAATTACTTCAGATACATCGAACCAAAAATGAAAGATACAGACCTGAATCGGATTAACGGAATATCGCCAGACCCCTAGAAACTCCGAGCCTCTGATAACCGCATCTAGGGTTTCAAAACGTCCCCAAATACGACGATTCAACCACCGCCAACCTACTCTGACTAAAAATCTCTATTGTGGTCGTGTTACTCACTTCCGGTAACAACACCACTACCACACTCTATCACGTCGGAACCCTAAACCTTCATCATCATGCACAATTATTTTTTGTCAGAAAAAACGTGGTATATAGCCTGAAACACGAACTCAAAGATCAGAAGTGCCTCAATCGTCGGGAAAACTCTTGACTCAAACCGTTTGATTGCTAACCGCATCCGATTTATGCGAGTTGATAAATGAAGGTCAGTGTGTAGTTGTAGCATTACTTGTTTTCCAGAAGAGAGAGAGTGAGAGATGCCTTGGAATGGAGATAGTGATGAGTAAAAGAGAAAGCAAGCATGTGAGTGAGCGAGCGAGAAAGGTTTGGCAAAGGGATGAAGAAAGTGACAGGTGTAACGAAACGTGGCAACGGATAAAATTGATGTTTAAAAGACTTGTACATCACTTTTTCTTAAGCTTCACGAACTTGTACTTTTTGCAATAGTGAGATACACTCACATACAACATTTGATTAAATATAGTATTAATAATTATTTTTTTAAAGTGATTATGCGTGAGTGAAACGAAAAGTAATATAAAAATATAAAAAATATTATAAATGTTGTAAAACAAGCCTAATAGCTAAACAATATAAGAAAGAGATGTATGGAGAAAGAGGATTATATCATTGATAGGTATGTATACAATGAGATACAAAAGGTTCTATATATAGGAGAAGAAAACTTGGAGAAGAAGCCTAATCTATATTAGGCATTGATAACCACAATAATATATGTTTATAACACTCCCCCTTGGTTATCAATTTAATACGCTTTGAGATGTTGCCTCGTTAAAAACCTTGCTAGGAAAACCCAGTGGGACCAAAACCATAGCTAAGGGAAAAAGAGTGCAGCGCGTATTGTCTCCCCCTGATGATGTTGCCTCGTTAAAAACCTTACTAAGAAAACCCAATGGGACAAAACTTAGTGAAGGGAAAAGAGTGAAACGTGTCGAATACTCCCCCTCATTTTAATATGTATCATTTGAATGGTGATGTCGATCTTCTAACAAAGTTGCTCAAAGTATTCAATGAATAGGCGCTTGATCTTCTTGATATACAATTCTTTAAACTAAGTAATGATGTATGATCTTCATATGAGACTTCTGGTTCCTCCTCTTGTAAGCAAATACCATAATATCCACAACTATGTTGTGTTACATTCCCTGCATTTATAAGACTAGCCAAACTTGTTTTCATAGGTTAGTAATTTCAAATCTTACATACCTTTGATGTAGCAAAATAGTTCTAATAACCCATTCCAATGCCTCTTTGCTTGACACATACTAAACCATGACAATAAGTTCAAATAAAAAATATTATAGTCATGCATAGCTAGCAAGACACATATAAATGAACATATGCATTTAACTATGGTACATTTAGAGTGAAAATCTCTACTATGGTAGGAGATGAAAAATTCGTTTTCAATATCAAGTAAATGGACAACCTTTAATTTCTTTAAGTATCAGCTTTGTCCATTATAAAATGTCCAAACATTTCTAGATATACTTTGATGGATTGATAAACATATCATTACACATATACTCAACTATAAGTCGAGCAACAACTAAACTGTCAAGGACTTTCAAAAATTATCCCTTTAAAAGTTCTACAGAGTTTCCCGATGATGCCTAGGCATTATTAGTGTAAACTACAATTATAGTGAACTTCTAATAGAAAGCATATGTTAAAAGATGGATAATATTATCATACTTATATTCCTCTTGGTTGGAATATCTCATGAGTTGTAAAACACTCAACCCGAATATTTTAGTCCATATGTATTTTGTCAACTTTACACAATACTTCTTAAGGTATTGATATTAATGCTTGAGGCATCCTCAATCCATCAAGGACTTTTTGCATCTTGACCAATTACTCAAGTGCATTCACTCTTCAATTGGAAAATCAATAACATCTATTCCTTCAATCTATATTGTACCATTCTTATACATTGAAGTACCATAATCACCAGGTTTAGTTTATTACCTGTGGTGTATTGGTGCACAATAATTACATCATACGATGTTTCATATTACCTTTTAAGCACTCAGTTGCTTTAGGATACTCATGAGGAGTTCCACTTATATTCAATTCAATCATATAACAAACATAACGTATTCAGAATTGAATCTATTTATTTCGATCATAACGTTCTCGAGAACTTACGTTACAAGATTTTGACACATTAAATCCTTCAACAGGTATTTTCATGTAAACTTTCAGTGTCAAGTAAATCATGATATTTATTAGACGCATTTCAATTCTCTCTTTGCATTACCAGACTAATAACATAATGAAAAATCATTGTATCCACCACTGGAGAATGCGTCTCCTCATAATCAATTATGGATCTTTACGAAATTCTTGTGCCACCAATTTTACCTTATATCATTTTCTTTTCAAATGTTGATTCGCACAAAAGACCTTTTCATATCTATATGTTTTACAACTTTTGTTGTATGAACTACTGGTCCAAAACATTCATTTTCAATAGAGAATTCAACTCTGCCGTATTCGCGTCTTTCCATTTTGGCCAATCATTTCTTTATATTCATTCATAGGCAGATCTTAAATCTTGATCCTCATTTCAAGCGCTACATTACATACAAATTTATAACGACGTCGATTTTATTTCGATTCCATATATTTCGTAGACATGATACTATATAACGAGATCTCTTTATTTTCAGGTACCTGAGGTTCTTCTAGAACCATCATGTCTAATGTCTCTTCAGGAGACCTTTTTATTATAACCTCGACTTGACCATCTTTATTACTTGCTCCAATTGCTCGAGGATTTTTATTCATGGAATCGACCAGTCTATCACTCTTCAGGCGTGCAATAGACTTATTAGATTATTTGGAGCATTGACAGTTGGTATATGTGACTTAATTAGCTAGTCCACATATTTAGGTCAGTTAATGTGTCTGGTAAATGATTTGTTAATCGTGCTAAATTATGTTCGAACTTCATTTTTGAGGATCAATTATAACTCATACCAACTCCTTTCGTTACCAACTGCCTTTTATCTCCCCCTAATGTTGGGAATGTTAATCCATTGAGATGGATAACAATTAATTGAGCCATAAATAAATACCTCATTAAAGGCTCTATTCATCATCGTATATTCCCAACCACCATTTGAGGTCCCATCTTTGTGCGTCATGGTGGATCAATTTCAATATATGTTGCACAACAAAAATCTTATATGGGCAATATTTGGTTCCTGACCAAAAACCAACTATAATGGGGAGAAACTATTACCACGTATTGGCTTGATGTGAATATATATTACTGCATGTAAAATCAAATATAAACATGAACTTTTGCTCTCATGATCATTGACGTTGTAATCAATAGTAGACGTTTTAGTGATCATCTCAATGAAAGCAATATGATTATGAACATAAGCTACTGGTATTTCAATATTAGGAATTGAATTCACCAAATATGCCATTTTGGAATAATGTGCTTGATATCTTATTAGCTACGCCATATATCACACAAACTTCAGGTTGTGCACTTGATAACCATTTAGACGATGCATCGATTTTAAATACTAAATGGTATCATGTTAGGATATGTATATCCTTTAATCAATTCCAAAAAATATAGTGATACTAACCCTACTTTATATGGCAAATATATAATTTCGCTTAAGAGCAAACATTACATACTATGTATCAGATTGAAGAATCTTTAAGTTCTTCATTATGTTCACATCATCATCGACTCGGTGTGGTCTTACGGTCATGCCAACTAATTAAATAATTATGATCCGTAAATTTCTGGTTTATGATCATATATGTATTATTTGCATGTATGTAATACAAACGTAAGATATGAGAGTATGTATGGAATCTTCAAACCATCATCTCATTATTACATGACCATCATTAGAATTCCAAATGGTCGATCTCGTCATTACAAATTTCTCAATTATCTCCATGATCATTACCTTTACAATGATCAATATGTAGCCACATTCACTTTAGAGAATGGAGTGTAACCAAAACAAGCTTCATAGCTTTTCATTATTTACTCGATCACAAGAATATGAGATGATTTCAAATGTTTCATACTCTCTCAATGATATCATTACTTCATGAGCACATCTCATATGTGACAAATGATATGGATTTTATCCGATTTTTCCTTATAGCTAATCTTCTCATCACATGATATAAGTTGAGAAGTAATTACATGATTGAGTCATGTTCATTGGTCTAAAATTTAACGACCTTCTGTAAATGAATAATGAGATTTAAGGAGTATATAACACTTGGTGTTACTTCTAACTATGTTGTACTCTTGCTTGTCAAATACACGACAAGAAATACGAGAGAATAATATATCATTATTTCAAACATTCTTGTTATACACATGTTTCCTATATCTTATTCTCGTAGAATTACTTCCTTAGTGTGGCACTTCTTGTGGTCGATATTAACCACATTGATCTTATTATCAACATGATGATCATTACAATTTCCTCATTCAGTATTAACATGGCTAATCATGATGATCATTACAACTTCCTCATTTACTATGATCATAACCTCTATAACGATCATTTTTGTAATCATCATATTATTAACAAAGTTGATCTCATTGACATGAGCAACATAACAATTTTCACAATTACCATAACCACGATTTTTACACCGATTATTATAGCATCACATTCAGTTGTGGGATGGATTATAACCACACAACTTCCATAGTGACATACTACTAGGAATATCAATATTCAACTTCTAAAATATATATTCACAACATACATACCAAAATATAATTCTTAACATATTATGTATTCCAAAATAAGTTATAATAATAACAAAATGACTTTGTATCATTCGTAACTAACCAAATGCGAAAACATGGGTTCATGGATATATAATGTAATCTTACTTGTAAATCACTTATTTTTCTAAATAAAAATTGGTACCAATAGAATATAACCCACAAGTAAACCAAAAATATATAATCTCTAAATAGTGTGCACGTATCTAAACACGTTCGAGAGTGTACAGACAAAAAAAAAATTAATTCTCGAATCTTATATATAACCATTATTCTCATATCAACATTAGAGTAGAAAATATTTAAATCAATCTATGTAGCTTAATTCTAGTAGGAATCTTATTAACAAAATAGTTAAACCAAGTATATAATCTCATGTCATCACTATTTCTCTCCAAACATAAGGGATATAATATGAAAAACAGAAAAGATAAAAGTGACCAGATTCTAAAAATTCAAGTTTTGGTAGAAAAAATTAACTAATCAAGACTCTAACCAACAAAGTTTTTCGAATCTTTTTTATAACTTTCATCATGTGAAATAATTAATTTATTTCAAATTCGTATTCTGGAGTCAAAATTATAAGTGATGCTTATACAACTTATTTAAAAATCAAATATATAGTTCAAATTATTCAAGGGTCAAATAATTGCTTGATTTCGATGTTGATAGGTTTCAGAATATATTATTGATTAATTAAGCAATAAAATTAACTTCTTGAAATAGGGGTAATATTCGTACTAGAGTCCCGATGGCCGTATCCATAAAATCCGAAAGCGAAAAAAGTAAATAAAATAAATGAAACCATGTGGACCACTTTCGGGGTATGAAGTTTAGAAAGATTTTGTATTACCTTCGAGAATAGATAGGTGCATGGAGGGGGCGTCCGCCTTTAACAAGGGATAAAAGAAAGATCAAATCGTTGATCTATAGATCTCGAATCATTAGCAACTCGTGCTGATAACGTGTTGTAAAACAAGCCTAATAGCTAAACAATATAAGAAAGAGATGTATGGAGAAAGAGGATTATATCATTGATAGGTATGTATACAATGAGATACAAAAGGTTCTATATATATGAGAAGAAAACTTGGAGAAGAAGCCTAATCTATATTAGGCATTGATAACCACAATAATATATGTTTATAACAATAAATTAAAAAAAAACTAAATAAAATTTATAATAATTTTTAATGTAATTATGTAGATAAGGATGAGATATTTAGATTAGCAGAGTAAAGATCAAATACATATAGTTTTTTTGTAAGAACTGTGAGAATCAAAGGGGGTAAAAAAAATTTATTTTTTTTTAGAATTTTTTTTCCCATGTGCTTAAACATTCTTTCTAGATGAATAATACAAAAAAAAAATTAAAAAAAAAAATTTTTTAGTGTAATTACGTCATTAAGGTAAATACATTAGTTTACACTAGAGTAATTATGTAATTACTCTACACGTAATTACTCTACACTAGAGGTGTACAAAAAACCGGTTTTTTTTTTAACCGGAAAAAAAAACCGGAACCGGACCGGAACCGGTTTTTTTTAAAAACCGGTTTTTTTAAGAACGGTTTTAAACCCGGCCCGATACTCCGGTTCCAAACCAGGTTTAATATCCAGGAAAATCAGTTTTTAAAAAACCGGTTTTTAAAAAAAACCGGTTAAAAAACCCGATCAGAACAAAAAACCGGTTTTTTAAAACGGTTTTTCAAAAAAACCGGTTATTTAAGGGGTTAAAAAAACCGGTTTTAACCGGTTTTAAACCGTTGCAAAATACAGCAGCAGCACAGAACGGTCATATGACCGTTGGGGGCAATTTTTGACCGTTTTTTTTGGTTTTTTTGGGCCAAATCCTTCCTATAAATACCTATGATGTTTTGGGTTGATTACACAACTCTAATACACTCTTAATACTCTCCAAAATCATAAAAAACCATTAAGTTTTACCCAAAAAAAAAGAAACTTTCCAATGGCTTCCTCTAGCCAACAAGATTCGACTCACATTGGTGCTTCAAGTAGCGATGTGGTGGTTCGGGTTCTTCCTACCAAGCGAAATCGAGAAATTTGGCAACACTACGATATGTGTGAAATGGCTTCGGGTGAAAAAAAGGCTCGTTGCAAATATTGTAAAGGTTTCTACAAACCGGAAGCAAACTCGTCTTTGCAAAAGCACGTCGCAAAGCCATTTTGCAAGGTTTTGAAAGCACAAGCTTCGAATGATCAACCGGCAATGACAAGTGAAGGAGAGATCTTCGCTTACTCCCTTGATGCGGTTCGTGAGGAAATGGCATGTTTTGTCATTCAAGAAAGTCTTCCATTCAACCACTTCGACAATCAAAGGTATACTCGCCTTGTGCAAAGAACTCTCCAACACGATACACTCATGTAAGTCGTGCAACTCTTAGAAGGGATTGTTTAAAAATGTGGAAAAAAGCTAAAAATGAAACAATTTCTTTTTTTGAAAATTTACAAACCGGTGTAAACCTTACTAGCGATGTGTGGTCGACACCTCATGGTGTACCCGACTCTTACATTTGTGTCACCGCACATTGGGTTCAACCCGATACATGGCAAATGATGAAACGTACGATTGCGTTTCAACTTTTCGATTATCACACACGGGTCAAAATATTTTTAATGTTATTGACAACGTTATTAGAACTTATAAATTGGAGGAAAAAATATTTTCTATATCTTTTGATAACGCCTCCAACAATAACGTTGCAATAACACAATTAAAATTAAAATATAACCCGATTTGTGAAGGTGCATTTTTTCATAGTCGATGTGTTGCACACATCATAAACTTGGCGGTTCAAGACGGTTTAAAAGTTGTTGAGTCACAAAAGGAGGGTTTTAGAAGGATGTTGCGAGATATTTTTAGCAACGTCCAAAGACATACTAAATATATAAAGTTTTGTAAGGATGCGAAAAAACCGTGTTTGGGTCCGAATTGGGATTGCCCAACAAGATGGAGTTCTACATGTATCATGTTTGAAAAGGCGATTTCACAAAAAGAAACTTTAATGGCTTTTCATGAAATCTTGTCGAGTCGTGGTAAGGTTAACCCTTACCATACAAGGGGTTGGGAAACTATTGAGCGTATAGCCGATATGCTACAAGTTTTTAAAACGTCGACAACCGCTTTATCCGGTGTTTATTATCCCACAAGTCCTTTAGCAATTCACAAAATATTTTTAATGACATCTAAACTAAGCAAGATAAGTGTGTATGGGCATCCGTATTCGGATATGGTAACACAAATGAAAGAAAAACTTAAAAAATATTTTAAAGAGATACCACCGGTTTTTTGTTGTGCCGCCGCCTTAAACCCTTGCTATAACATAAGGGGCGTTAATTCTATGATTGATAAAATTGCGGACGAGTTGGGTTTAAATTGTGTCGAAGACCCATGTTTTAGCCAAGGTTTGAAAAATAAATTTAACAATCATCTTAATGGCATGTATGCTTTTTATCAATCAAAATATGGTTCAAGCTCACAAATTCATGATTCGTTGAGAAACACTTTGGACGAGAATTCCAACGATTCCGAGTTTGCTTTTTTTAGTCATTTATGGAATTTAAATGAACATGAGGAAGCTAGTAACACACCAAGTAGCGAACTCGGGAGATATAGTGGTTCAAACTTTTTACAACACTACACTCCCGAACAATTTAAAAACTTTGATTTGTTGGCTTGGTGGAAAGAAAGGAAGAACAATTTCCAATTCTAGCCGCCATGGCCCGAGATTTACTAAGTGTCCAAGCTTCTACGGTAGCTTCGGAATCCGCTTTTTCTACTAGTGGCAGGGTCTTATCGATAAGGAGATCGAGGCTAACTCCTAAGGCGGTTGAGATGTCTATTTGCTTAAAGGATTACTTGGATGCGGCGGAAAGAGTACAAGATAAGCGCTCACTTGAAGGAGAATTGGAGTACGAAGCCGAATTGTACGAGGACGAGGTGAATATGGCCTTGATTGAACCAATGACCGACGAAGAAGCCGAACTTGATGTGTGACACCCCGCATTTTCAGGTTCATACTTTAACTAAACTCTAGTTAACTTATATATATATATATTATATATATATATATATATATATATATATATATATATATATATATATATATATATACTCGTAGCATTTTACTTGACTAGGGTTAGTTAAGTGAGTCACAGATACACAATTATAGGTGAACAACTGTATACACGGGTGTTGAACCCTGAACGTTGGTGAAACAATAAAACAAATAATTGTAAAATAACTTGTTTAATATTATTTGCAATTATGTGTTATGTGAATTTATCTATGAACTTAAGTGGCGTTATATGTTACTACGCGAAAATACGTTACCAAGTTCGTAACTGACACTTGACAGACTGAGGATCATATATAAGTTATAAAATATTGGGTTAAATATTTTATAGATTTATTATATTTTATGTATAAACTATTACATGAAATTATTTAGAATTAAGCGAAACTAATTTTTGTACGCGAGTATACATGACTAGACCCGCAAACCGACTCTAATCGGACGGGAGTCATAAACTAGTTATAAAATATTTGTGTTAAATATTTTATGGATTAATTATTATATATATTAATTATTATATATAATAACATGTAGTTAGAAAAATGGTGATGTTGACTTGACCATGTTGACCAAGCCTACAATATGGCTGCATAAGGAAACGACAAGAAGATAAATTACATCTTCAATTCATGCCTTCAAGTAATAAATGTCAAAAGCTTCAAGAAAATAAATGACAACAGTTAGTTTTGTCGAAAAAAGAATAATATTTTTGTGGGCGTGTGGGTTAAAGGCAGCAGTTGGTCTGGGCTGTTGTGTTAATGCCCAGATACGGCCCCAAATGCCTCTTAAAGGCCCAATTCGCTGCTACTTTTATTAAATCACGATTTTAATTAGTTTTTACCATTCTAACTCAACCCTAATCACCCCAACCAACTATAATACGAAAATATAAACCCTAACCTTGGCTATAATCAAGAAACCATTAATTTTGGAGCTTGGGAAGGTATATGATCAATTGTTTGAAGTGCTTAAGGTATAACCACAATCTTTTATGTTTTTAATCTTCTTAATCATGTTTGTCAAGCATCAAAACTTGTTTGTCCAGATCTGATGTGAAACTTAAATAATATAAACGTGAGTTTTAATAAGGATTAACATGCTAAATAACATTGATATGTGTTATCATGATGAGTCTTGCATGGTTATTGTATGTGTATAATCATTAATAATTTAGGGTTTATAAAAGATAATATTCTTGATGAATATTGTTGTGTGAGATCTGATTTACATGCTAGGAGTATTGTAATGCATGTTTATGATGATATTAGGCGATATTATAGATCTAGGGTTCGTTAATATTGAGTTACATGCATGATTAAAACTGGACAGATTCGTAGTGTCGACTTGTATGTGATATATCTCAATCTTAAAGTGTTCGTTTTAAATGTTATTTAGTTCTAGCATTAACTTGTGATCTTAGCTTTTCAGAATGTATGAGTTTGTATGATTTGGATTCCGTTTACTATGTTTTTGGAATTTTATTTGATAAGAGGTCATATCAGATTTTCGGAGTTGTAATTTGGGTCAACTTTAAACGGTCATAACTTGAGTTTTACAAAGATTTAACCTTTGAAATTTGGACAGTGGTCGACATTGGAAAAACTCGGCTTTTCCAAGTGGATTCACCCCGTTTGGGTCAATACACAATTTTTGGAAATTTTTCTACTAAACTGACCTGTTGTGGAAATTTCTGGACATGGCTGTGTTGTATGAATTTTTATAATTTTTGTGTTTGGTTTTAAGACAAAAAACAAATATGGGTTAGCAACTGTATACCAATGAATACTCAGTAAAAATTTGGGACTTTAATTCATTCGTTAAGTATTTTAAATAATTCGTTTTTCACAGCGCACAATCTGCCCTAAAAACGCAGATTGTGTACGGGATCTTTATGTGACTATTTGGAGTCTTATATGGTGTGTATTTGACATGAACTTGTATGGACACTTGTATGAGATGTATGAATGATGTTAAACATAACGTTCACCAATGGGTTCGTAGGGTCTACTTGTGCATATAGAAACACTAGGTGTCACTTACACGGTTTTGAACATTTAAACGTCTTGGACAAACGGGTTATATGGTGTAATGGTATTACACATATACTCACTTAGTGACACATGTATTAGGGAGTCGGTAGCACACCCTACTTTGGAGTTTGGATTTATTTGCTTGCAACCTAAGGTGAGTTTCACTACTTTTCTTGAAAGCATGCGTCTCGGGTTGAGACAACTTTGGTAAACGTTTTCTAGTCCGGTTTGGGACTACTTTTGCAACTATGGTTTTGACTCCTTGTGTGGGTCGGGTTTTGGACTCCTTGTGTGAGTTACGCTTTTATCAGTTTAAAATTTTACTGTCCTTTGTGAACTAAACACACTCTATCATTTGAAGTCCTTGCATATTATTGGGTTAATCGCTGTAAGCGAACGGGGTATTAGTTGATAGCGCTATTAGGTTGTGCAGCAACCTCATGCTTGAGGTGCTTGTGTCACGGGCATGAACTTTTGACCACGCTCTTAAGGAGCTGAACTGCTAGTGTTGATAGACACTAGTGCCGAGGCAAAAACTTATAACTTCTGTATGTTCCCAATAATCACATGTTTAGTTACAATGAGTGGGCTAGCTACCCCTGACAAGCTTAAACTGAAAACACTTGAACTTTTGGGTCTTGAGGACCTACGCTTTTATTTGGTTACATGGTTTTTGGAAACCTACGCGGTTACTTACTCATTTACTTACTTAGTGAACTCACCAACATTGTTTGTTGACCCACCATGTACATGCTTTTGCAGGTAGTTAGCTTCGGTGCCACGATTAGGGAGCACTGCACGTCCATTGCATTTGGGGTCTTGGGAATACACTTAAATTACATATCATGCTTTTATATTTATTTCTATATGGATTATTTTGGGCGCGTTGTTTTGCGCATGGTTTCTAAAAGGTTTAAATTTGATTTACGCTTCCGCAGCTTAACTAAACTTGGTTTTTGAAAACGAACTAAATGGTTTGGGCATTTAGAGTTCGTTCATATGACTTATGGCTATGGGATCCTGGTATGTCATGCGCCTCGCGGTAAAACTCCGCAGTGGAAATTTGAGGGTGTGACAGATTGGTATCAGAGCCATTGGTTATAGTGAACTAGGACTGCATGTTGAGTCTAGTCTATAACCATCATAGCATAAGCATTAGTACACTCACAGCTTAAGTGCACAATTATCTTTGGCTACATATATCTACAACACATGATCTCAGGAGATATGATATCTTCTAGTCCTATACCTGATTCTAAACACGTCACTGGTGGGGACCCAGGGTTACACTAGGTGGCGCATTACTTGGATTAGTATCCTAACGAACCTCGTGGATGAGGAAACAACAATAGTACAGGGGAGAGAGCCCTTGCGAGCGTGGTGGCGCACGTACACAGGAAGCTGCACGATGCGCATGACGTGGTACCATTAAACCGAATCGTATTCGAAGAAAGTCAAATACTGAGACTTATCCTTTTCACTGAGCAAGGAGACAATTAGTTTCTGTTCCTTGACATTGATCCTTCATACTCTCATTTGAGACTCAGACGAGACTGGGTTACTCATATAGAATTTTATTCTTACTCTAGTATGAGCGAGCGATTGTACGACATGCATATCCCTACTCATCGTGAGTTATAGTAAATTCACGAGAAACACATCATGTCAGAACTTGTTACTCACACTCTTGAGGAGTGGTGCAAAGCCGGCAACGTAGTGCAAATCTCAAGGGAGACGAAATCTACTAATGACGGACAATCACAATTGGGGGAACGAGTGGTGCAGCTGACCCTTGAAGTAACTTACACAGGACCGGAGTAGGAGACTATACGCGACAAGATCCATATAACACTGAAACCTGCGGAGAAGAAAGGAGGAACGGAAGGAAAACCTGAGCAGGGCAAACACATGGAAAGTGAGAAAGAAGGCTCTACTATCTAGACAAATCATGGCGACGATTGGCTCTTACCTTTCTTATCTGTCTTTTCTTTCCTTTCCCATTTGTGAACTTAGATAAGAGTGGATTTTTATGAGCAACAACAGGGTGGTTGAGACCCTCGTATCTTTCCAAGTTAGTAAGGATCTATTCTGCTAAATCATTCTTTTCCCTTGACTTTCGCATTTGAACTTCCTTATTCTTGAACGCATATGCCGCAACAACAACTCGCTAGCATATTTCCAAGGCTTTTGGGGGTTGTAAACCTCAATAACTCCAACAGGACTGAAGGAGATTACTTGATTACTCCGATAGTATAAGTCTTTGCCATGTGCATTTGCCCCAGGCAGGATGGGGTAATGTATGCCACATGCACACTCAACGAGTTACAGATACTTGGGTGGGGAATGTAACCCCCGTGATGAATTTAGAAACATGTTATCTAAAGACGGTTAGGTCTGAGATAGACGCTACACTAACAAGCTACAGGAGGTAGCTGCTATATACTCAAACATATTTAGCCTACCTTACAAACGGATCGAGCTTCATACCAAAGGGGTTGGCCCACAGGTTCGTGGCATGGGCACTGCAGCTCACCTACCCAGAATCTAATAAACCCTTCACCTAGCTCACAAACATCCTAGTGAGACTTTTGAGCATGGTACTTTTCAGAGGCATGGTGCTTCACCTTGCATTTCTTGTGATAGCCAGAGAACGTGGAATAGTATGAGGTATACGTCCTTCAATAACAACAAATACAACGGTAACAACAACAATGGGGCTCATGGAAGAACATTTTTGATGGGCTCTGGGAAAGCTAGAACTGGTAATAATGTCGTGACGGGTGCGTGTTCCTTGAACGACACTCTTGCTTTTATTCTATTTGATACTGGTGTGGACTATAGTTTTGTGTTATCAAAACTTAACAAACAACTAGGAGTGATTCCTACTCTTCTTGATACCCGTACACCATAGAGTTAGCTGATGGGAAGCCTGTTGAGGTAACCCATATTCATCATGACTGTAAGCTCGAGCTAGATGGGCAATTGTTTGCCATCAATCTTTTACCTATCACCATAGGAAGCTTTGATCTCGTGGTTGGCATGGACTGGTTGTCCAAGAAACACGATGAAATTCTCTGTCAGGAGAAGATTGTTCGTACCCTCTCCTAGTGGAGAACTCTTATCTGTCCAGGGTGATCGTGGTGGTGCCATGGTGGGCATCATCTCTTTCTTGAAAGCCTAGAAGTGCATTCGGAAGGGCTACCCAGCCATATTGGCTAACATTTCTGATACTCGAGCTGAAGTTGAAACAAAAATTGAGGATATCCCTGTGGTTCGGGATTTTCAGATGTCTTCCTAGAGGAACTACCTGGACTTCCACCTGTTCGTCAAGTGGAATTTCAAATTGATCTTGCACCAGGAGCCGCCCAGTTGCGCGTGCACCGTACCGCCTAGCACCGGGCGAACTTCAAGAACTATCTACCCAACTCCAAGAGCTATTGGATAGGGGTTTCATTAGGCCTAGTTCTTCACCTTGGGGAGCCCCAGTTCTGTTAAGAAGAAGGATGGGAGTTTCCACATGTGTATTGTTTATCGAGAGTTGAACAGGGTGACAGTTAAGAACCGCTACCCTTTGCCTCGTATTGACGACTTATTCGACCAGATTCAAGGATCAAGTTTCTATTTCCAAGATTGACTTAAGGTCAGGGTATCACCAGCTGAGAGTCCGAGAGGAGGATGTGGCGAAGACAGCCTTTCGAACTCGTTATGGGCACTATGATTTTTGGTAATGCCATTCGGGCTGACCAATGCACCAGCTGTGTTCATGGACCTTATGAACCGTGTGTGCAGCCTTATTTGGACAAATTTGTCATAGTGTTCATAGACGACATCTTGATGTATTCCAAGAGCAGGAAGAGCATGAGCAACACCTGCGGCTGATCTTGGAACTCTTGAGAAATGAGCAGTTGTATGCAAAGTTCTCTAAGTGCGACTTCTGGATCCGTGAGGTCCAACTTTTGGGTCATGTGGTGAACGAGGCAGGAATACATGTCGATCCCGCCAAGATTGATGCAATTAAACAATGGGAGGCTCCTAAGACCCCTACAGAGGTGCACCAATTTCTTGGTTTAGCGGGATATTATCGCAGATTCATTGAGGGATTCTCTAAGATCGCTTAACCCCTCACTGCTTTGACACAGAAGGGTATTACTTACAAGTGGGGAGAAGCCCAAGAATCTGCTTTTCAGTTGTTGATGTCAAAGCTCTGCAGTGCACCAATTCTATCATTACCTGAGGGTACAGACGACTTTGTGGTGTACTGTGACGCTTCTATCCAGGCTTGGGGTATGTACTGATGCAGCGTGATAAGGTCATCGCGTATGCATCACTCATGACTTGGAACTGGGAGCAGTGGTATTTTCTCTAAAGATTTGAAGGCATTATCTATATGGAACGAAATGTACGATTTTTACTGACCATAAGAGCCTCCAACGCATATTTGATCAAAAGGAGTTGAACATGCGACAACGTCGATGGGTCGAGCTCCTGAATGACTACGACTGTGCCGTCAAATATCATCCAGGGAAAGCTAACGTAGTTGCGGATGCCCTTAGTCGTAAGGAAACGAAACCCAAGTGGGTGCGAGCTTTACAACTCACTATCCGTTCTAATCTTCCTGATAAGATTCTTGAAGCCCAGGTTGAGGCCTTGAAAGAAGAAAATATCGAGCTCGAAACTTTGCATAGTGCTGATAAGCACTTGGAACTGAAGTCTGATGGTCTTCAGTACTTCATGAATCGAGTCTGGATTCCACGCTTTGGGGATCTCAGACAACTTGTGCTTGACAAAGCTCACACCTCTCATTATTCGATACATCCTGGTTCGGATAAAATGTACCAAGATCTCAAAACTCTTTACCGGTGGCCAAACATGAAAGTTGAGATAACCACTTATGTTAGTAAGTGCTTGACTTGTGCGAAGATTAAGATCGAATATCAGAACCTTCGGGCCTACTTCAGCAACTGGAAATTCCCATATGGAAATGAGATGGGATTTCTATGGACTTTATCACTAAAACTCCTAAAACACCTAGCGGGCACGATATGATTTGGGTCATTGTTGACCGTTTAACCAAATCAGCACATTTCTTGGCAATCAAGGAGACGGACAAATTGGAACGTCTAGTGCCCTATATATTAAGGAAGTTGTCTCTAGGCATGGGTGCCTACATCCATCATATCTGATCGCGATACGCGATTTACTTCTCGTTTTTGGATACTCTCCAAGATGCTTTGGGGACTCGCTTAGGATATGAGCACAGCCTATCACCCACAGACGGATGGACAAAGTGAATGTACCATCCAAACATTGGAAGATCTGCTACGAGCGTGCGTGGTGGACTTTGGCAACAGTTGGGATAAGCACTTGCCTTTAATCGAATTCTCGTATAACAACAGTTACCACACTTTCTATTCAGTGTGCGCCTTTTGAGGCACTATATGGACGCAAGTGTAGGTCTCCCATCAGCTGGACTGAAATTGGGGATAGCTGCTGACAGGTCTCGAACTCGTGCACGAAACTTCTGAGAAGATAGTGCAAATCCAAACCGGATGGCTGCTGCTCGTGATCGACAGAAAAGCTATTCTGATAACCGTAGGAAACCTTTGGAGTTCCAGATTGCGGACAAGGTACTACTAAAGTTGTCATCTTGGAAGGGTGTGATACGCTTTGGGAAACGAGGAAAGTTGAACCCGCGATACGTTGGACCATTCGAGATTCTCGAAAGGATTGGTTTAGTAGCTTACAGGTTAAACCTGCCTGATGAACTCAGTGGAGTGCACAATATATTCCACGTATCGAATCTAAAGAAATGTCTATCTGATACAACACTGGTAGTGCACTGGAGGAGATCCAGGTGGACGACAACTACGGTTCGTGGAAGAACCAGTGGAGATTCTTGAGCAGGGCGTCAAGAAACTCAAACAGAGTACCATACCTATTGTTAAGGTGCGATGGAATTCCGGTTAGGACCGGAATATACGTGGGAACGCAGTTATTAAATGCGGCTCAAATACCCACATCTCTTTACTGAACCTGAACCTGTGCATAGATCAAACGCTAAACATAAGCAGCACGCTCAAAGTGAATTTTGGGGCAAAATTCCTTTCAACTTGGGGATGATGTGACATCCGGGAACCAAGCACTCATTTTTATGCTGGCTTTACTGTTTACTTACTGAATTTCGGGGCGAAATTCTTTTCAACTTGGGGATGATGTGACACCCGCATTTTCATGTTCATACTTTAACTAAACTCTAGTTAACTTATTATATATATATATATATATATATATATATTATATATATATATATATACTCGTAGCATTTTACTTGACTAGGGTTAGTTAAGTGAGTCACAGATACACAATTATAGGTGAACAACTGTATAACGGGTGTTGAACCCTGAACGTTGGTGAAACAATAAAAAAATAATTGTAAAATAACTTGTTTAATATTATTTGCAATTATGTGCTTATGTGAATTTATCTATGAACTTAAGTGGCGTTATATGTTACTACGCGAAAATACGTTACCAAGTTCGTAACTGACACTTGACAGACTGAGGATCATATATAAGTTATAAAATATTGGGTTAAATATTTTATAGATTTATTATATTTTATGTATAAACTATTACATGAAATTATTTAGAATTAAGCGAAACTAATTTTTGTACGCGAGTATACATGACTAGACCCGCAACCGACTCTAATCGGACCGGGAGTCATAAACTAGTTATAAAATATTTGTGTTAAATATTTTATGGATTAATTATTATATATATTAATTATTATATATAATAACATGTAGTTAGAAAAATGGTGATGTTGACTTGACCATGTTGACCAAGCCTACAATATGGCTGCATAAGGAAACGACAAGAAGATAAATTACATCTTCAATTCATGCCTTCAAGTAATAAATGTCAAAAGCTTCAAGAAAATAAATGACAACAGTTAGTTTTGTCGAAAAAAGAATAATATTTTTGTGGGCGTGTGGGTTAAAGGCAGCAGTTGGTCTGGGCTGTTGTGTTAATGCCCAGATACGGCCTCAAATGCCTCTTAAAGGCCCAATTCGCTGCTACTTTTATTAAATCACGATTTTAATTAGTTTTTACCATTCTAACTCAACCTAATCACCCCAACCAACTATAATACGAAAATATAAACCCTAACCTTGGCTATAATCAAGAAACCATTAATTTTGAGCTTGGGAAGGTATATGATCAATTGTTTGAAGTGCTTAAGGTATAACCACAATCTTTTATGTTTTTAATCTTCTTAATCATGTTTGTCAAGCATCAAAACTTGTTTGTCCAGATCTGATGTGAAACTTAAATAATATAAACGTGAGTTTTAATAAGGATTAACATGCTAAATAACATTGATATGTGTTATCATGATGAGTCTTGCATGGTTATTGTATGTGTATAATCATTAATAATTTAGGGTTTATAAAAGATAATATTCTTGATGAATATTGTTGTGTGAGATCTGATTTACATGCTAGGAGTATTGTAATGCATGTTTATGATGATATTAGGCGATATTATAGATCTAGGGTTCGTTAATATTGAGTTACATGCATGATTAAAACTGGACAGATTCGTAGTGTCGACTTGTATGTGATATATCTCAATCTTAAAGTGTTCGTTTTAAATGTTATTTAGTTCTAGCATTAACTTGTGATCTTAGCTTTTCAGAATGTATGAGTTTGTATGATTTGGATTCCGTTTACTATGTTTTTGGAATTTTATTTGATAAGAGGTCATATCAGATTTTCGGAGTTGTAATTTGGGTCAACTTTAAACGGTCATAACTTGAGTTTTACAAAGATTTAACCTTTGAAATTTGGACAGTTGGTCGACATTGGAAAAACTCGGCTTTTCCAAGTGGATTCACCCCGTTTGGGTCAATACACAATTTTTGGAAATTTTTCTACTAAACTGACCTGTTGTGGAAATTTCTGGACATGGCTGTGTTGTATGAATTTTTATAATTTTTGTGTTTGGTTTTAAGACAAAAAAAAATATGGGTTAGCAACTGTATACCAATGAATACTCAGTAAAAATTTGGGACTTTAATTCATTCGTTAAGTATTTTAAATAATTCGTTTTTCACAGCGCACAATCTGCCCTAAAAACGCAGATTGTGTACGGGATCTTTATGTGACTATTTGGAGTCTTATATGGTGTGTATTTGACATGAACTTGTATGGACACTTGTATGAGATGTATGAATGATGTTAAACATAACGTTCACCAATGGGTTCGTAGGGTCTACTTGTGCATATAGAAACACTAGGTGTCACTTACACGGTTTTGAACATTTAAACGTCTTGGACAAACGGGTTATATGGTGTAATGGTATTACACATATACTCACTTAGTGACACATGTATTAGGGAGTCGGTAGCACACCCTACTTTGGAGTTTGGATTTATTTGCTTGCAACCTAAGGTGAGTTTCACTACTTTTCTTGAAAGCATGCGTCTCGGGTTGAGACAACTTTGGTAAACGTTTTCTAGTCCGGTTTGGGACTACTTTTGCAACTATGGTTTTGACTCCTTGTGTGGGTCGGGTTTTGGACTCCTTGTGTGAGTTACGCTTTTATCAGTTTAAAATTTTACTGTCCTTTGTGAACTAAACACACTCTATCATTTGAAGTCCTTGCATATTATTGGGTTAATCGCTGTAAGCGAACGGGGTATTAGTTGATAGCGCTATTAGGTTGTGCAGCAACCTCATGCTTGAGGTGCTTGTGTCACGGGCATGAACTTTTGACCACGCTCTTAAGGAGCTGAACTGCTAGTGTTGATAGACACTAGTGCCGAGGCAAAAACTTATAACTTCTGTATGTTCCCAATAATCACATGTTTAGTTACAATGAGTGGGCTAGCTACCCCTGACAAGCTTAAACTGAAAACACTTGAACTTTTGGGTCTTGAGGACCTACGCTTTTATTTGGTTACATGGTTTTTGGAAACCTACGCGGTTACTTACTCATTTACTTACTTAGTGAACTCACCAACATTGTTTCTTGACCCACCATGTACATGGTTTTGCAGGTAGTTAGCTTCCGGTGCCACGATTAGGGAGCACTGCACGTCCATTGCATTTGGGGTCTTGGGAATACACTTAAATTACATATCATGCTTTTATATTTATTTCTATATGGATTATTTTGGGCGCGTTGTTTTGCGCATGGTTTCTAAAAGGTTTAAATTTGATTTACGCTTCCGCAGCTTAACTAAACTTGGTTTTTGAAAACGAACTAAATGGTTTGGGCATTTAGAGTTCGTTCATATGACTTATGGCTATGGGATCCTGGTATGTCATGCGCCTCGCGGTAAAACTCCGCAGTGGAAATTTGAGGGTGTGACATGATGAATACCTTCGAAACAACTCGGGTTCGGGCGAAGATTAAAGATGTTTTTCAAGAGAAGTTTGATGTATTCAAGACGCTTGCTTATGTTCAAGACTTTTAGTTGTTTAAGTTTTTCCTAGTTATGTTTTAAGACTTTAAGTTGTTTAAGTTTCGAGTTGTTTAAGACTTTAATTTGGATGGTTTTATTGTGTAATTTGGATGTTTTTTAGTAGTTAATGAAATGGTTATGGAGGTTTTAAGTTATAAGTTTGTTAATTAATATGTTAGAAGTCTGTTTGGATTGTTTGGAATGGAAAAAAAAAAACAGAAGCAGCAGCGAGCAGCAGAATGTGCAGCAAAAAACCAGTTTTTTTTCCGGTTTTTTTTCTGGTTTTTTTTCCCAGACAAAAAAACCGGTTTTTTTAACCTGTTTTAAAAACCGGTTTTTAAAACCTGGTTTTATAACCTGTCTGAACCGGTTTTGGATAATATCCTATAGCCTTCGAAAAAACCGGTTTTAAAACGGTTAGGTTTTTAAAAAAACCAGTCTTACAACCTAAAAAAAAAACCAGTTTCTAAAAAAACGGTTTCGGTTTTAAAAAAACCCGTTTTGTACACCTCTACTCTACACCAAATGTTTTTTTTTTTTTAGTTTTCAATACTATAATACATGTTTAACAATATGGGGAAAAAAAAATTTAAAAAATAAAAAAAAATACCCTCCTTTGATTCTCACAGTTCTTACCAAAAAAGCTATTTATACCGGATCTTTCCCCAAGATTAGCAAACCTATTATGAATTATCTAATTATCTAATGTTGAATAATAATAATAATATCAAAAATATAATACGGAGTAATAAATATAATAATACTTGTTCCTCCGAATTGTGTGTCGTTACGTTTGATGCTGCATCACCCTTTTGTTTCCATCTCTCTCTCTATATATACCCAACACCCAACATAACACTCTCAAAACAAGTACACAACACCTTCCATCTCCTCTTCGATTTCATCGTTTTTTTAACTGTTCACTCACACCCATCAACAATCAGGTACACATTCACACGGGTCTCTGTTAAAGATCCTATCTTTGAGTCACAATTCACTACTATTTATAATATCTGTTCTGGGTTTTGTTTTTCAGGGGTTAAAGATTGAATGGCTAATCGGAATTTGGAGAAATTGGCGTCGATCGATGCGCAATTGCGGCTTTTGGTCCCTGGGAAAGTGTCTGATGATGATAAGCTTATTGAGTATGATGCTTTGTTGTTGGATAAGTTTCTTGATATTCTTCAGGATTTGCATGGAGAGGGCCTTAAGGAAACCGTATGATTTCGTCTTTATTTTGTTTTAGTTTTGGTTATTGATTAGTTAAATTGTGTTTATTATGTGTTTTGTTGTTGTGTCTGATTTGATGAACAGTTATTTGTAGCCAATTTGTGATGTTTTATAGAATTCAATGATTAATGAATATCATCAGATTATGATTAAATAATACCCTTTAAAGATATCAAAAAGTTGCCAATGGAAGTTGAAATATTCGAAAAGATTGTTTGTTTATTGATCAATCAAGTTGAAATAGTTACTTTCAATTGTGAAATCGCGCAATTTACGAGTGTAATGTTTTCGCTCTGTGTAGGTTCAAGAGTGTTATGAACTTTCTGCTGAGTATGAAGGAAAGCATGATCCTAAGAAGCTAGAAGAGCTTGGAAACGTGTTGACGAGTTTGGATCCTGGTGACTCCATTGTAATTGCGAAGGCTTTCTCACACATGCTTAACTTGGCCAATCTGGCTGAAGAGGTTCAGATTGCGTACCGTAGAGGATTAAGCTTAAGAAGGGTGATTTTGGTGATGAGGCTAATGCAACGACTGAATCGGATATTGAAGAAACGCTTAAGAAGCTTGTTCATAAGCTGAAGAAGTCCCCGGAAGAAGTGTTTGATGCGCTCAAGAATCAGACTGTTGATCTTGTTTTTACTGCTCATCCGACACAATCTGTCCGTAGATCTTTGCTTCAGAAGCATGGAAGGTATTCCCTGTAATTTGAATCGAGCCGATCTTAAGTTGTTTCGAGTTCTATATCCAAAGCTTGAGCTCGGCTCGTGAGCAATTTTCTAGCTCGGCCTGTGCTCAGCTTGTCTGTTGTTTATTTTTTATTATGTATTCTGCTTATATACATATAACATAATACATATTGATTAGGTATTTTTATCATAATTATGAATCTCAGGCTCAATTATTAAACGAGCCTGTTAAGATTGGGTCGTATTGAGCTAGCAATCTCGAGTAGCTCACGGGCGTCTTTGCTTGTTTACACCCTCTTAAGAAAACAGTTTGTTAATGTTACTTCTCATGTGTTTTTTTTCAGGATTCGGACTGTCTTGCACAGTTATATGCCAAGGACATCACTCCAGATGATAAACAGGAACTGGATGAGGCTTTGCATAGAGAAGTATGCACCATCATTTAATATTCTTAATGCTTCGAATCTGCAGAATTTCATACATATTCTTGCATGTTTGATTACAAAAATTGTGTCAGTTTGTCATTTATTTATACTAGATTATTAGTCCATTAGATATTTAACTTCACTTGGAATTGTAGGGTGATTGTTATTTGTTATGTATATAAAATTGTGTAGATTCAAGCTGCTTTTCGCACTGACGAGATCAGAAGAACACCCCCAACCCCTCAAGATGAAATGAGAGCTGGAATGAGTTATTTTCATGAGACAATTTGGAAGGGTGTTCCCAAATTCTTACGCCGTGTTGACACTGCACTAAAGAAACATCGGGATCAATGAACGTGTTCCGTATAATGCGTCCGCTTATACAATTTTCTTCATGGATGGGTGGTGATCGTGATGGTATGTGTTTCGCTGACATATTCTAAGCTATTATATAATCTTATATTATGATGTTTTATTAAAGGCCAACTACTCCTCGTAAAATGTGCAGGTAACCCAAGGGTAACTCCTGAGGTTACAAGGGATGTTTGCTTACTTGCAAGAATGATGGCTGCGAACATGTACTTTTCCCAGATAGAGGATCTCATGTTTGAGGTACACAAATTTCAGGAGGCACTTACTACTGCGTCATGTACTCTAATATTGATCGTTTTTCTTACAATTCGATTGTTTCCGCCAGATGTCCATGTGGCGTTGTAGTGATGAACTCCGTGTTCGAGCTGAAGAACTCTATAGATCATCTTCAAGGAGAGATGTCAAACATTACATAGGTAATTGATGCAAATAATTCCATTGATTGTTAATATGCACTAGAGGTGACAGTTTTGGACCCATTTTGTTTTGAATGGGTTGATTCAGGTTGTGTTGGATCAAATAGGACACACATTGTGTATTTTTAATATATAAAACTTATACATCATTTATTCAGAGTTAGATTCCACTTGTGTAACCATACTTAACACGTCTGACCAACACCTTTTTGTGACATATACTATGCACATAGGCATGTATAAGACGCTTATGGTCCTTTTGAAGTTGCTTAATGGTTATTCTTTCTTTAGAGTTCTGGAAACAGGTACCTCCTACTGAACCGTACCGTGTCATTCTTGGTGATGTGAGGGACAAATTGTATAAACACACGTGAAAGAGCTCGCCATCTGTTAGCCCATGATGTGTCCGACATACCAGAGGAGTTGGTTTATACCAATGTTGAACAGGTATCCCTCTCCCTTTCATCTTATGATTCCCGCATTAAAAGTTAATCAAATTCTCACTATGCTTTAAAATGTTACAGTTCTTGGAACCTCTTGAGTTATGCTACAGATCGTTATGTGCTTGTGGTGATCGTGTGATTGCTGATGGCAGTCTTCTGGATTTCTTAAGGCAAGTCTCTACTTTTGGACTCTCATTGTGAGGCTCGATATCCGTCAAGAATCTGACAGACACACGGATGTCCTTGATGCCATCACCCAACATTTGGAAATCGGGTCATACCGTGAATGGTCTGAAGAGAAACGCCAAGAATGGCTTCTATCTGAGCTAAGCGGAAAGCGCCCCCTATTCGGGGCTGATCTCCCAAAACCGAAGAAATTGCAGATGTTTTGGATACATTCCATGTGTTGGCAGAACTTCAGCCGATTGCTTTGTGCTTACATCATCTCCATGGCTACATCACCTTCTGATGTGCTTGCGGTTGAGTTGCTTCAGCGGGAATGCCATGTAAAACAACCGTTGCGGGTGGTCCCACTTTTTGAAAAACTTGCCGATCTTGACGCGGCTCCTGCTGCTGTGGCCCGTCTTTTCTCATCGAGTGGTACCGAAACCGGATCGATGGTAAACAAGAAGTTATGATCGGGTACTCTGATTCAGGTAAGGATGCAGGAAGGCTTTCTGCTGCTTGGCAGCTCTACAAGGCTCAAGAAGAGCTTATTAATGTTGCTAAGAAGTTTGGGGTTAAGCTCACTATGTTTCATGGACGTGGTGGGACCGTTGGCCGAGGAGGTGGTCCGACCCATTTGGCTATATTGTCTCAACCGCCTGAGACCATTCACGGGTCTCTTAGAGTCACGGTTCAGGGTGAGGTTATAGAACAATCGTTTGGTGAAGAACATTTGTGTTTTAGAACACTTCAGAGGTTTTGTGCGGCTACACTCGAGCACGGGATGAACCCCCCGATTTCACCACGGCCTGAGTGGCGTGCACTTATGGATGAGATGGCAGTTCATGCAACCGAGCAATACCGTGAAATTGTCTTTAAGGAACCACGGTTTGTTGAGTATTTCCGCCTTGTAAGTATAATTAACAATTATCATATTCATTTCACGCATAATATGCCATCTGTATTCCGGTTTTGACTTTTCGATACACTTACAGGCCACACCTGAGCTTGAGTATGGACGGATGAACATTGGAAGCCGGCCCATCAAAACGAAAGCCGAGTGGCGGAATAGAATCACTACGAGCCATTCCATGGATCTTTGCATGGACTCAAACCAGGTTCCATCTCCCGGTTTGGCTTGGATTCGGGGCAGCATTCAAATATGCGATTGAGAAAGACATCAAGAATCTTCATATGCTACAAGAGATGTACAAAACATGGCCTTTCTTTAGAGTCACAATCGATTTAGTCGAAATGGTGTTTGCCAAGGTGACCCTGGAATCGCTGCACTCTGAACGACAAGCTCCTCGTCTCTGAAGACTTATGGTCGTTGGCGAATCTTTAAGAGCAAACTATGAGGAAACCAAGAATCTTCTGCTTAAGGTATGACCTCCCTAATCAATATACAACTTTCACTGCACTAATTACAAGGGGTGGTAAATGGGCTGGTTGGACTGGTGCAGGTCTAAATGAGTTATTTGGGCCAGGGTTCAGGTCAAAATGAGTATTCTTTGGGCAGGGCTCGGGTCAAATCAGTATTCGGTAGACCAGGCTCAGGTGAAAACCAGTTTTCTGTGGGCCGCGCTCAGGTCAATATCAGTATTCTATGGTCCGGGCTCAGGTCAAAATGAGTTTTTATGTGGCCCGGTCAGGTCAAAATGCGTTTTCTTTGGGCTGGGATCAGGTCAAAATTAGTATTCTTTTGGGCCAGGTTCAGGTCAAAATACGAACTTTTTGGTTTAAGTCATGGCCTAACTACAACCTGTGAGCTTATTTTTCAAATTTTGACCCATTAAGAAAAAAACACAAAATAAACTGATCTGATAACGTAAACGTGAGATGACAAATTTATAACATCATTTTTTCTTGTAGATTGCGGGTCATAAGGATCTTCTGGAGGGCGATCCATATCTAAGACAACGACTTCGTCTGCGTGACTCATACATCACAACCCTAAACGTCTGCCAAGCGTACACCCTGAAACGGATTCGTGATCCAAACTACCATGTGACATTGAGGCCTCATATCTCAAAAGAGTATAGGCGAGTCGAGCAACAAGCAGGCTTATGAGTACATCTTGCTAAACCCAAAGGAGCGAGTACGCTCCAGGCTTGGAAGATACCCTCATCTTGACCATGAAGGGTATTGCTGCTGGAATGCAGAACACCGGTTAAATAATTGATGTCACTTTCAGACTTGTTTTGTTTAGGTTATTATGTGTTATCTAAAGTGTATTATCGAGTCGTTGTGGCTGTTTGCCGAGGGAAGTTTAAATCGAACCGTCTGGTTGTCGAGGACGAGGAGTTGAGGATGTAGTGAAGTGTAGTACGGCATCTTGATGGTACCTTTGAACGAGTGACTTATTGTACTTTTTGAATAAATGGTTCATAATTTGAAATTGTCTTTTGTACTTAACTTTGCGCTCCTTCTTTTACGAGCCCGACGGGTATACCCAAAACTCGAAGCATCCGAGATGGGGTATGCTCGATACCCAACACGTATGAGACCAAGTATGTGATTTGATTTTTTTTAGGGTATGGAGCAGGCATGAGATAGGACTATCCACTATCAAACCCAACCCAACCCAACCTTTTATTAAAAAACTAATTTCTCTCTCTTCCACCTACACAACCCAACTAATACATTTTTTCACTCACATTCACAACCCAACCTAAACCAATATTTTATTAAGAAAAGTTGATTTATAATTATTGGTATATTATCTAAAAAATTTAAAAAAATATATATTTTTTATTTTGAGACTAATTAATTATTTATATTAATATAAGAACAAATAAATATTTTATTATGAATAAAATGAAAAAAATTAAATACCACGTGATATTTTTTTTTGAAAGGTAAATACCACATAATATTAAACATAATTAAACATAATCACACATACAAAAGATACAAAATATTCAATTATTATCACTAGAAAACTTTTGCCATATATGCTCAATGAGGTCGTTTTTTTAGAGCGATATGAGCTTCTCTATTACGAAATTGTTTCCTATTTGTCATATAATTTGACAAGCTTGCAATTCGTTCAGTAGAGTATTGAAAAGGTTGTTCATCGTCTTCACTGGAGCTTGTTCGTTGGCGATTTGTAGGCATGTCACCTAGAAACTCAGATGGATCATAATAGTGAAGGTATGTGGTCTCGTTCATCCTCAACGATCATATTATGAATGATTATACATGCTATCATTATTTTACCCATCATATCCTTATCCCACACAAGACATGGGTGTCGGAGAAATGCAAAGCGAGCTTGTAGAACTCCAAATGCTCGTTCAACATCTTTTCTAACGGCCTCTTGATGTTTAGCGAACAACTTGTGTTTTTCGAAGCTGGGGAGAATTTATTGACTTGACAAAGGCAGCCCATGAAGGTATATGCCCATCAGTGAGATAGTATGTCCTATTATATTCTCGTCCATTCACGACATAACTAACATTTGGTGCTCGACCTGACAATATATCATCAAACAAAGGAGATCGGTGGAGGACATTAATATCATTGCACGTACCTGGTGTTCCAAAAAACGCATGCCATATCCATAAGTCATACGATGCAACAGCTTCTAAAATGATTGTTGGTTTACCACTTCTACCTGCATATTGCCCAGCCCAAGCGGTGGGACAATTTTTTTCCATTCCCAGTGCATACAATCAACGCTTCCTACCATTCCCGGGAACCCACGTTCTTCCCCAACGTGGAGTAGTCTTGCTAAGTCGTCATCATTGGGCATTCGAAGATACTCTTGGCTAAAGCATGAAATAACTCCTTCTACGAACTTTATAAGTGCACCCCTTGTTACTGTAGCACTCATTCTCAAATATTCATCATGCGCATCTGCTGATGTTCCATATGCTAACACTCGCATAGCTCCATACATTTTTGCAAAGGTGAAAGACCTTTTCTACTGTGGCATCACGTCTTTGTTGAAAATACATGTCATTAGTGGTAACAGCTCACTATGAAGGAAAAGTGGTTTTTGCATTCGAAATCTACGACGAAAAGTTGCTTGATCATATCTTGGGTTTTCAACAAAGTAATCTTCCATGAAACGTGCTTCACCTTGCTCACGTTCCCGATCACAATACCTCCTTCTTGATGTGCCAGGCATGCTTATGAGTAATTCACACATGATGGCATCAAGTTTTAGATCTTCTTCAAAAACTTGTGCTTCCCCACATTATACTCACTAGAATTTGATGACTCCGAACTCTCAGATGAGGTTTCACTGCTAGACATTGTAGAATTTAAAAGTTTTGGATGGATAACAAAGCATCTCAATACATTCTATTTATATAGAAAAAATAATGTTATATAATGTTAGATTTTTTTAATATTATATAGTAATGTTAGATCTTTTTTATCTAAATAAAAATCCAAGCATTCAATAGAAATTTGACAAATGGAAAACTAAGATAAAGTCACATTTACTAGATAATCATTAAAAAGGAATTTTAGATTTTTTTTAATATTATATAGAGATAATGTTAGATTTTTTTATCTAAATAAAATCCAAGCATTCAATAGAAATCTGACAAATGGAAAACTAAAATAAAGTCACATTTACTAGATAATCATTAAAAACGAAATACAAATAAAAACTCCATAACATTCAATATCTTACAAATGGAAAATGAAGATAAAGTTACACATACATAAACACGATGCATTACAAATGAACTGAAAATTCAATATCTTACAAATGCATTAAACGAACTATAAATAAAAATGCCCTGAACGAGATTCAGTTGCTATAAAACTTCAACATTAGAGAACGTTTGATTTGTTCTTCTTCAGAACAAATGCTCCCTTGTAACAATGCGTTAAGATGCAGAAGTTGCATTTTCTTTTTGCTCCCTTTCTTCCCTTTTTGTTCCCTTTGAACCTTAATTTGTTCTCTTTGAATCTTCATTTGTTCCTTTTCTTGATCGAACTCCAATTTTTTTTTCCAAAAATCAATTTGACTATCTCGGGTAAGCCTCATTACACGAAATTCTTCAACCATTTCATTAGAAATTTTTCTTTTCCTTCTTTTTTTAGCTTCATCTCTACCTGTTGGACGTTGTATTGATGAACCACCACTAATTGGCGATTCTTGGTTGGAATTCACAAATAGTCCCCCTTCTTCTGAAGTCATTGTTCTTTCGACTAGCACCACTTTCTTCATCATCCACTTCCCGTTCAGGACGGCAACGTGTTGTGCCACGAGGTATCTCTAAAGCCCATTTTGGGCACTTACACATAACTTCATTGAAAACAATGGTGTCGTTAAACTTTTTCCCACCTTTCTCTTTCTCGTAAATCAAATGAGCATCACTCTCTATGTCTTTTAGAGACGTTACCACTTGTTGCTCGGCGATATGCTTCCCGGTACGCAGCAACCCATTTTCCGGCGTTTCATTATCAAGCATAACGACCTTTCATTTGTTCAACATTCCTTTCACCAAGCTTTTCCGGATTTTCTGCTTGAGCTGCATCATACATTTTTCTTTACTTCTTTCCATAATGATGTTTTCTTCTTGTTGTTTCCACGAAGGCTATCTCCACTAGCCATACACCATGCTGACATTAAAGCGACGTCTTCAGCAGTTTCCCATTTAGTGGTTTTTGGTTGTTTTTCAGTATTTGTGATGTTTGAGGATTTTGAGTGAAAGGAAGTTGGCTTGGATTTGGGAAAAATGAAGAGTTTTCAAAGTATTGATTATTCTGGTAATTTTCAGAATCGTCAAGATTCGTATACAAATTTGGAAATTGATCCATGGTTTTAAAAGTATGAAAATGAAATAGAGATAGAAAATCAAAGTTGGATGTGAAAGTTTACTAAGCAAAATATATATAGAAAGAATTCTGAATTTTTTCATTTTTTTTTTTTTTGCATTTTTCTAGAATAAAATGTTAGATTTTTTGGATAATAAAATTTATCAAAAAAATCCACCAAACCACTTATAAATTGACATATGGCATGTTGGGATACAATGAGATAACATTTAAGATAACAATTATTAATAATAACTAATAAAAAACCAATACAATAAATAAAACTATAAAATAAAAGAAAAGAAAAGAAAAAAAATATTATAATATTACTCAACCGTTCGCAACCTTCGGTCGTCTCACGATCCGGTCGAGATGAACAATTACATTTTGCATTTTTTTAATGAAAATGGATTTGTCTTTTTGCAAAACGTGGCAACCGGTTGAGGATTGGGGTCATGACAGTGGATAGCCTTAGATAATACTATA
>JAUTDX010000557.1:0-125634 GCA_030844895.1 Ambrosia x helenae | reverse complement strand
ATTGTGAGGGTCTCCCAAACCGGTAAGCTCACCTCTCAACATTGAAATGAAAGTGACTCGAGACTGTGTCGACTCAACCCCGAATTACCTGCCTCCCAATGTTGCGATATAGACATCAAACTATTTTAAAACATTTGTGAATAACTTGCCAGTGGCCGGAGCATGACCGAACAAGTTACCACTTAATATCATAGAAAGTCGTGACTAACCAGAACACGTGCATCCCCTACTTGATTTAATTAACTTTCAAAAAGTGAGTGGTCTATTATTAACTGTGCGGCAATATAACAGTGAAAGAAAATAAAGACCATTTTCTCTCAACATGGGTTCATCAATCCTTAACCTGCGCCAAAGCTATCACATAGACAATGAAGCTAGGTCGCAAGATTAAGTCTTGACTTACCACTAGGACCAAGTAAAAAGATCGACCGACCCTAAATGAGATCTTGATAGTTGAGGATTAAGCCACTAAGTGTGTGTATTTCTACCCACAAATGGGCTAATCACTACTCGCGGGATTAGGTTAGCTCACAAGTGCATGGGTGTTTACACACCGTGGTACACTCATGAGTCCTCCCACTTCCTATCAAGACACCCACAAGACCAAAGACTAAGTGATTTATTAAGTAGATCATTAAACAAAGTTTAGAATAGAAAGAATATCCACCATTTTCCCACGATAACACCAACGTGTCGAACCTACACCGATAAGTGATTTGTTCGGTCATGCTCCGGCACTGGCAAGTTATTCATAAAAGTTTAAAATAGTTTGATGTCTATATTGCAACCTCGAATTACCTGCCTCGCACTTCCCACGACTCAACCCCGAATTACCTGCCTCCCAATGATGCGATATAGACATCTTCAACGTGTCGAACCTACACCAAGAGTCCCACGACATATCCACCATTTTCCCACGATTTGCGATCTATAAAAAGCTCATAACCTTTATTTCTTCTATAATTCTTCGGATAGAAACTGGCTTATGATTAGAACTCGTTTCTTGCACGCCATATACTCCAAAAAGCCGTGAGAATAACCCCACATAAGCTTTCCTCGCCCGTTTACCTTCCTTAGCCGTGCCGATGCATAACTAAACTAGTAGATCCCGAACATGAAAGGCAAAAAGTTGTGGTACATTGCACCATTGTTAAAACTCCTGCCACACCTCCAAAACCCAGGGCAGCCTGTAAAAAGGTGCTCAGCCACTCCATGGTCAAATCACAAAACTTGCACTGCGTGTCTCGATCGGAACATGACGTCTGACCAAAGCTTCTACCGTAGGCAGCATATCAAAATAGGCTTGCCACGCAACAATGCCCACCTTTTTCGGAACCCAATTACACCAAGAAAAGGAAGAAATCGTAATGTATTTGTCGTCTCAAAGATACATTTCTTCATGCTATATAACGAAAAACCTGTTTCCCCACCTGCTGCCCAAGTCCAACCATCATTACCAGGTTCGAAAACCACATTCTGCAGAACCTGGGTCAGCCCCGTCCAGTTCTGCCTGTTCACCGCCGAAAATTCATTACGCCACCAATCCCACTCGAGCTGCACAATTTGCAGCTGCATAGAAACTCTTTGAGCGACACAACATTGTCAATTTCTTTCTAAAGCGAACAGCAACTGGAATTTTTTTAATAGCACATCATCCGATATCCACTATCATACCAAAACAGAATGTTACCCCCATTTCTCAGCTTATCCTTGAACAAATGGCTAGGATTTATATTTTATTCTATCAAAATGTCTGGAACACTCACAATTTGTTTCCAATTGTCGCCTATGGACACCTTTAGAGGAAGATAATTCCATCCCCGTCCGTTAGCATGAATCGACCAAATAACTTTGCGCACAATGAATCTTGATTTGACTTAAATTGCCACCACCATTTAGACAATAAACTTAATTTTGCATCTCTAAGTGACCCCCAACCCGAGACCTCCATATTCAACTGGAACGACCACTTTTTCCCAAGCCATCCAACAATCTTATCAACCTCATCCGTACCGCCCCAAAAAGAAATTGCCCTTAACTTTTCCAAAACATTAACCACTTGAATAGAAGCTCGGAATAGAGAGAAGAAATAAAGAGGAAGTGAACTCAATACCGATTTCATTAACGTAATGCGTCCACCATGAATAAACAGTTTTCCTTCCATGAAGACAACCGCTTATGAAACTTTTGGATTACCAGCTCCCAACTTTGGACCAAGTTCATATTAGAAGCCACCGGGACCCAAGATGCGTTAGAGGAAACCGACCCGAAATATAATTAATAGACAAAGCCATAGCAGCGATTTCATTGTCATCGACTCCCACTCCATAAACCCGACTCTTTTTAGAGCTTATCTTCAGGCCGGATAACAAATAGAAACCCCACAAGATACGACGCAGATTTAGATCATTTGTCGATGACCACTCCCCCACAAAAAAAACAACATCTTCCGGCGTACATGAAATGGAGAGTAATGGACCCGATCCCCCACACGAATACCATGAAAAAACTCCCAAAGCACATGCGCGTCTCATAATACGAGTAAGGGCCTCCATGGCAATGATAAATAAAAATGGCGAGAGAGGTCCCGCCTTGGCGAAGACCTCGCTTGCATGAGAACTCATATGTGGGCGAGCCATTTACCAAACTAAAGCACGTGAGTTTCCGAACAATCGACATTACCCACCCACGCCACCTTGGTGAGAAATTCATTTGTTCTATTATATTAACTAACCCCCCCCCCCCACACACACACACACACCGAATCATAAGCTTTTTCTATATCCACTTTGAGAAATAAACGTTTCATTTTTGTCTTCTTCATCCAAGCGATTGTTTCATTCAAAATCAAAGGTCCATCGAGAATAATGCGGTCATTTATAAAAGTCGTTTGCTCTTCCGACACTAGGCGAAGCATAATATGTTTCAATCTAAGAACCAAAACTTTAGAAATCACCTTATTCAAAACTCCGACCAAGCTAATAGCTCTATAGTCCGCTAAAGTCTCTTGAACCCGCCCTTTGTTTCAAGTCAGCCGCTTTCAATCTTTCCTCCTCAAGCAAGAGCTTCCTGGCATTTACTCTATTACCCAATTCCACCTTGGACAAACATCTAGTTTCAGCCAGCTTCTCCAACTCTTTTAATATCCTGCTGACATTTCAAACACTTATCATCACGTTTTTTTCCTCTCCGCTTTCACCCACAACCGAATACGACCCTTCAACCACTTAAGCTTAGTAGCTAAATCCAGATCTAATGTTCCTGAAAATACAAAACGATCCAAAATTGAGTTGACGAAATTAACAAAACCCGGCAACTCCAACCAAGAATTATAAAACCGAAACGGCGTATGACCAAAATCCGTATTCTTCACTGTTAACATTAAAGGGCAATGATCTGAGAGGAACCGCAGTAGAGATGTAACATATGCATTCGGCCAGGAAGACAAAACATTCTTACATACCAAGACTTCAAACAAATCATCATCCGAAATAAAATTTTTTAAAAGCAACCGAATTTTGAGGAAAAAATTCAGAATTTATCCTCTCATCGGAACTCCTAACTTCATTAAAATCGCCCAACATAATCCACAAACCACACAAAGACCGCCTATATAACAACAACTCATTCCAGAAGCCTCTCCTGCCAGCTGGATCATTAGGGCGTGAATATTTGCAATATTGACATGAAAATTTGAATGAACCAAACACCCCGAAACAACCAAGACATGCTTCGATGGAATAACCCTAGACTGATGAAAACAAAAGGATCAACAGCTAATAAGACCCCTCGCCGCCCCTTCTGAATTAACAAAATTAAATAAAGAGTTACCCCAACAACTAGACAATAGCCACCGCGAAGGATCCGATGTCTTTGATTCTTGTACAGCCATAAAATCTATACTCTGAGACGTCTTCAAACCTTTAATATAACCAACTTCACCTTTACCCTTAATCCCACGAATATTCAGAGAAAGACAATTCATTGAGAAACTAACGTACCGACTTCCAAGATAATCTCCCCCTATTTGCCCAATGAAAGACTTCAACTCCATGCCCACCAACTCACACACCAACACTGTTGAATCGACTTCTGAATTAATCCCAACCGCCTATTCCACCATTGAAGTCAGGACCCCATCCAATTGCTCATCCGCAACACCGGTATCTGGATTAACAGAACCATCTGTGGGTGTCTCTTGAACACTTTCCGCTGGTTCAACATTAATACCCACATCACCCGGCGACTCATCCAAAGGTCTATTATTTAAATCAGGATACCTCTGAACAATATTCTCAACACAATTCTCCAAACACCTTGAGGAAATCGTAGCATCTTCAGGAGAGTTTGTGAAATACCAGCCTTGTCCTTTTCCTGCTTTTGAAAGATGTGGACTTCCCCACATTAAAATTCATCGACCCATTAAGCATAGGCCCAAAAGGGGAATTAAAATCTTGCTAGGCCATAGGAGGTCGGTCCACTTCTGAAAGAACTTCTTGGTCCAAGTGATTGAATTTTGAGCGGCGTTATCATGAGATTCCAAATTTGGAATAATATCATTTCCATGCACGCAACCCGTAACTTCAGGCCGACTAGTCGCCTGATTTTTCGTCTGAACATTCACAGCATCATCAACGGTAGGTCTAGCCGCCGGAGGCTCCGGCAAGTGGTCTCGGATTTCGCCTTCCTTCATATCATCATCCTTTTCATCTACAACCACCGCTTCAAATTCCGGAACCCATGTGAAATCTTCTTCGACGGCCCACACGTTATAACCTTGATTCTTCCAGACAACCGAAACTTCTTCATCAATTCTAGAGCTTTGATTAGTAAGAACGTGAGTGAACCCAATCGCATTTTCCAACCCAAGCCACGAGAAATCCGAAGGCCAGATAACCTCACCAAACAGCCTTCCAACTTTATCGAACACGACATTTTCACTAACAGCTACCGCATACAAACAACCTTCAAAACCACAATCCGTTCAAAAGGAATCGACTGACATAGCCAGGGAAAACAGAAACCAAGGCCTCCTTCCATATAGCCTCCTTTGACACCATAAAATCATTCATTTAAACGGATCTCGAAAAGTAATAAGAATAGTCTATCCCCCAAGATATGACACAGTCGCTTCTTGGAATCCCGCTTTATACAACATATCTTTACAGAATGTAATCGAGCAATAGTGTCCGACACGCCCACAACTGCCCTTCCTATAGAGGGCAACGGGTACATAGCTTCACCATCGTTTAACTGTAAAACCTTCCTAGACCCCGATGTTATCCCATAAGCCGATTGTACCGTCGGGAAATCTGCATCAACCACATTCTTCTACCTTGATACCCAAGCTTTCTTTACCACACCAATATCATCGTATGAGATCTTCCTATGGGATCTATCAAACATCGCCAAGGAAACAGAGATCTTTCTCATCCATAAGAACTATATCGTTAAGACTAGGCAGAACCTCGTATGGATCTCGAAGTTTTTTCGCAACGAACAAACCCAAAGACTCTACCCTTGACACTTCTGCTTCTAGGACACCCATGCATCTGTAACCGTTACAAATGGCCGGAAACGACTCCTTAAGCTTCAACCCCGTCACCCTATCCGATATATTTGTAACATAGAACGTTGTCTGAGTAGCCGGATCATCACTGTCCCGGTGAGTTGAAGATGGCGGCTGATCACCTCTCCTATTAGGGTTTCCCATTTCTTATGAAGAAGAAACTAGTCTTACGGATCATCCTATAAACCTAGAATGGTGAACGTAAATAAGGAAAAGCATAAAACTGGGAACAATTATAGGGGGTGAGGTTCCTGTACAAAGGCCATATTTCGTGAGAAGTGTGAGAAGGATTAAAATTTGATATGTAGGCATCATTTTTTGAACTTAGTCATGATATTTTGGATTGTTTTGCCTAGAAAAACACCTAACATAACAATTAAAAAACCAAAAACAATGTATTTAAGCTTTAAACTTAAAACACCATGCTAAGAATATTAAGCAGTGTGTTTTAAGTGTTAAGTAGTGTGTTTTATTTGTTTTTTTAAATTTAATGACTATAATACATTGCATTGTGTTTTAGATTGTTGTGTTTGGTGTTTGTAAAGTTAAAACATCTAAAACATCATTCCTAAATCCAAAACATCATGCCCACATGTCAATTCTTAATCCTTCTCACACTTCTCACGAAATATGTCCTTTGTACAGGAAAATAAACCCAATTATAGAAACCATAATTCTAGGAATAAGATCAACACAATCATCACGCACCAAAATAGCAAAATCCAATAGAGAGAATGGATTCAAAGTATATTTATTATTCCACGAAAGCGCGGAAGAATCAAAACCGTAGGAATCAAAATGACGTAACGCTGCACATTAGCTTCGGGAAAAAAGTTCGTAATGGCGAGACATAAACTACATCCCAAGTATATATCATAAAGACTAGTACAATTAAATAATATTTTGTAATGTTCACATATAATAAACATGCTTCATATATAAAGATGGATAACTGGATAAGTAATTTGAGAAAAAATTCAGTCAATACATAATAGAGGAAGTTGCGATGACTAATCGCCGCTAGTAAAGTCAAATATGTTGTGATGACTTTAGTTATTGGTGCATTTATTTATAGAAAATTCAAAACACAGCTAATGGATGACAAATTTGACCCTCATCCTATTTCTTTCTACTCTTAACAATATATGGAAAAAAAATAGCAATACTTTTTATAAATGGAAAAAAAATTCTAAATTAATAATGGCATATTAAAATTATTTTACTCAATTCAATGATTTTTGTTTTTTATTTAAATAAAATTATCAGTGTCTAAACTACTCAAAATATGATCGAATGGTGTTTTAAATGTATAAAAATCGATACTAACATTGATTGTTTTTGTAACTATGGTATGAATATGTATTCAAAACAGTTAAAAGTTAATAAAATAGAATTATACCAGTATGTCAATAAAAAAATATTCACCCGTCTATATTAACAAAAAGTCGTCTAAATGACCTCCATGCATCTAGTGGTTATATATTTCAAACAAATAATCGAATATTTATACCAAACTAGACTGACTTTTTTAATTGTATTAACCCATATAAAAAATGCCACATCTCGAAAACTAATATTCTATAAAAAACAATAACATGAACAAATTCTCTTCTACTTGTTACTAGATCCCTCTATAACAAAAAAAAAAAAAAAAAATATTGTTTTTAACCAAAAAAGTAAAATATTCTTATTCAACAAAAGCAAAATATTCTTTGCAACAAAAACAAACCAATATATTCTACAAAACCATATCAAAACCAATTATTATTCTCATTTTTTATTTTCATATGTTGACACATTATTACTATTTTATTTTAAAACCTTAAATATTTGCATGTATATATCTAATCCCACAAACATATTCATCTCCCATACACATTCTTTACTTCTTTCTACCATGGGAATAACTAATCTTCATCAAGATATCATCCAATCCCACATCTTAACCCGACTCGACGGCCGATCACTCGTCTCCACCGGCTGCGCATCGTCCCGACTACAATCGCTTTGCTCCGAAGAGAAACTATGGTTGGATACTTGTTCTTCAAGTTGGCCATCGACAAAAGACCCTCTGGTTAGCCAAGCAATATTGAATTTTAAGTCCGGTTACCGGTCTTTGTTCTCGGATGTTTTTGCGTGTCCCTTGGACCGCCTCAGCATCGCGGAATCACTACCTCCAACTGGGAATATTATCTCTGCCGTTGACCTTAGGTACTGTGATCAGATGGTGTTTTCTAAGGTGGAATTGACTAATACCATGCCTAGCGATTGGTTTCTATCGTGCCCGTTTCGAATTGATCTTCTTGAACATAAAGAACTTGTTCAGTCGGAGTTGGAAGTTTCTGGTGATGATCAGGTAATGTAGTGTGGTTGTTGTTTTGATTCCCTTCGTCTTATTTATTTTATGTTATTCGGATTACTATATTGTTAATGGGCCAATCTTTTTATTATCTATCGTAAAGTTTTTCTTCATCCTACCCTCCTCAGACTATTGTACCGATAACTCTGATAGGATTTTTACAGTCCAACTCGGCCGATTTTGATGGAATTCTTGAGCTGAATGGGCAAGCATTTTTTTTTTTAACCAAACGAACCGGCTAAGTTGGTCAGGCAGGTTGTTTGAACCGGTCAAAATGGTACCCTTAGATTTGTAAAACTTTAGTAAAACCAGCTTGTTTAAGAAAAATCAAGCCTCTTACTTTTGACTATTAATGAGTTTATGTAATAAGTAAAGGGAAAAAAATATGATGAAATCGATAAATTATGCTTATTTAAATGTATTTTATAATTATAATAAAAAATACTTATACGTCTTATAGTTAATTGATTCCTATAATTTTTTATTAGACATTATACTTAAAAAACTAATTTTATTTTCCATTAAAAATATAAATAATATACAAATAGTTTTCGGCAAATTTAGTTTTTGGGGACACGTTCCAAACCTTAAACCAAACCGGTTCACTCTTAAAGGCTGAACCGACCAATTAAGCGTTATTTGGGCGGTTTCGAATATTTTTGAACACCGCTAGACTTTTCTATAAGTCGGATTTTACTGACTACGTTTGTTTGTTATCAGGCAATACAAATCGAACCTAGAGAAACAAATGACATTGAGTTGGATCATGATCGACCCAACCCAAAACCGGGCCGTGAATCTATCAAGCCAAAAACCGGTTTCCGTCCACCGAAACTGGTTAACGGACGAAATAGAGTTGACTTTTCGCCATTGTGACAGCCGTTGACCCTCACCTACATAACAATGATCACGTGAGCTGCAACATAGAGGTCACGTGCGGGGTCAAAGAAGATAGTATGGAGTTATATGTAAGTGGTTTGAGTCTAACTATACAAGACATTGATGGCAATGTGTTTGAATGGAAAGGATAGCTTGGTAATTTTACAAGGACTTATCGCGGCGGAGAGACGGTGGCATAACGACAGTGGAAAGTGGCAGAAAGAGAAGTATGATGAGTATATTCATCGGAGGAAAGAAAGAAAAGAGATGATGGAGATGAGAGAAACGACGGCTTGACTTGGTTCGTGTTGGTTGTGGGGTGGCTTTCTTGATGGCATTTTGGTCATTAGCTCTATTTTAAATTGTTAGTTTAGGTATAATTATTATAATGAATATAATGGTGATTGTCGTTTAAATTTGTGACATAATATTCCCTGTAACATTATGTGTCGCTAAAAGTTGATGCTTGTTCGGGTATAGAATTGTAAAGTTATTTGTTCTTTTAGTTGTATAAACTTGTTACCGAAAATAAAATTACTTGTAATTGTAAATGTTTACATGAGTTTTATTTTTGGTTTTATTATTTAATTTGTATGATTCTCCTTGATCCAAATTTTACAAATAAGGTGACGAATCATATGATTTTGGAAGCGTAGAAGAAAACTGATTAACAAAACCAAAACCATATTAATGGACATAACTGAATTAATATTATTAAGCCATACAAAAAAAAACTGATGTTTCGGTTTTGTATTTCGAAACCTAAATTTTAAGGTTTGGTTTTATGTTTTTTAAAAACCAAAAAATTGTCTGTTACTTAATTAATTTATGAATAGTAATATATAGTTTTAATTGTTAAGTAATTTTATAAGAAAACATCAAATGGTGTAGCTTAAAAATATATGCCAGAATGTGTAATAATTAATAAATTATCGACAAAATAATTTAGGCCTAAGTTTCTAGTCAAAATTCATTATTTTGGGACATTTTGTTTTGGCCAAATAATAAAGCCAAAAGTTTCGAGGCCAAATCCAAATGGTTATTCTAGGGGGAGGCTCTAGAAGTTACAAATTTAAAGGACAGACAAAATATTATGTTCTTTAATTTTTTAAAACATCGGTTTTTTTCCCTTAAAGATCAGACGGTTATTACATTAAATGTTTTAAGAAAAAAAAAATCTTAAACTTAAGTTTCGTTTGATGCCGAGAGATATGGGTCACAATGTCACGTCTAATTATTGATATGATTAGAGCTAAAATTTGTTGGTTGGTCACTTGTTTTTGGTTTAAACATTCTTTTCTAGACAATAATAATATATTGATGGAAATCGAAGTTTGGTAATTAGGTTTTCGCTAATTTGTGTAATGAATGTTTTAGGTCACACTTTTCCCATGTCAATTCTCAAGCTTCAATTCTTCAAACATTCCCACCATAAGCAATATATGGAGAATTTTCAAAATCCTAAGAGTATTCAATTTATTTATTTTCTTTTATTTATTAAAATTTAAGTTATACTAATAAAACTTGTTTCTATACAAACGATTAAACATTTGGTAAAGATTTTAAAAATAAAAAAAATATATTTAAAATTTAATTAAATAGGGGAAGGTTTAAATGAGAACACCTATATTTTGTGAGAACCATGAGAACAAATCTCAGCCACTCAATTTTGTTCTTTGTCATTTTAAATATAAGGGTAAAGTGGTAATTGTAGCTCAATGAATCAACCCTTCATTACCCTGATCTCTTTCATCTCTGATATGTGCACCTTTCATCTCCAACCTTCCAAATTTGCACGAAAAGTTCCTACGTTCGCGTCTATTCACGCCTCACTGTTGTAACGCACCACTGACAAGTCTACAGTCGTCGTTCACCAGGGAACAAATAGGACCGTTGGAGGAGCCTATCGATTACTGGTTTTTTTTATGTTCAACCCTTATAGTGTTCAAATTAGGTGTCGATTGGCCAATGTGCACTAGGTTTGATGTGTTATTGTTAATTGTTAATGTATCTTGCAATTTGATTAGCATTTTTCTATTTGCTGAATAGATGCGATCTAATTAAGGCTGTTATTAAATTTACATAATACATTATAAATTTAGTGGTTTAGTGGCAAATTAGTTTATGTTTTGTATAATTAAGGCTAAACTTATAAGTTATATCATAGTACTTCAAGTAATTTTACAATGATCAAGTTTTTATGTGGTACTCAAAATGTGTGTTATAAGAATAGTCATTTGATTTATGGTTAACAGGAAACGAAAACTACTGGGAGAGCATATATGCACAAAACATTTCCATTTTTTATTTTTTGAAATATGATTCGTCAAAGACTAGGTTGGAATTTATAGATAAGCAAGCAACTGATCATATTATGGTAGCGAATGCTTATGCTTTTTGCACACAGAAGCTAAGCTTGAGATATTAAAGCAACTTGAGATCTTTAATGGCGTTTGTGTGAAACCAACTTATTGAGCTACATTGTATGAGTTAAATAGGTTGCTATAGGAAATTCATAAGTTAAAAGACACAATATTTGCAGTTAGTAAGTTCCTACAGGAAATATGTTGGAAGTATAATGGATTAAGTGCTTTAAGTAAGTAGTAGTTGGCATTAAATGTTTTTCCTTTTACATTCAGATTCATCTTTTTTTTTTATTATTTCACTATGTGATATGGTGTAATTTGCGGTATCGTTTTTATTTACCAGGAAATGTTGCTTAGCCGTAAAGAGCAAGAAATTCCTAGCAGTAAAAGAGTAATTTATTCTATTTCTTGTTGCGCATTAGTATGTTTGTTATTGATGTTAACCCATATGCCCAAATAAAATTGAATGACATCCAAAATAAGGTTTACATGATTCCTTTCTTTGCAAAGAAAAAAAATTAGGTTCATGGGTCTATCTAAGATCCCTGCAATTACTTGCATCTCAACCTGTTCAGATTTACACACGTTTAACCGTTGTTTTGTATTCACTATTAATGATGTTAATTAAGCCAATTAAATGCAGGTCAGAGGCTTTCGATCTAGTTTAGCGATATAGTGAACCATTAAGGTGTGAATTAGTAAAGTTATTTCTTGAAGAATTAATTGGACTATCATACCCTGCTAATGTTTTTTTTTGTGGCTGACCAAGGTATTGGGAACAAAGGTTGCGGTAAGCTCGTCGTTTGGTTTGTCCGAAGAGCAAGTGAAATGAGAATAAAAGGAAGAGCAACTTTTGTTGCAAAATTCGCTACCATGATTCACGAAATTATCCTAAAAATGAAAGTGAATTAATGAATGCAGTCATTGTGGTGAAGAGAGTCCATAGCTACGAAAACAATGATGTATTTCACTAGTTTTAGTTTAAATAAGGTAGTCATGTACTATGAGTTATAAACCTTTACATATTGTTGAATTTAGACTTTTTTTTATGTTGGATTTTACATTTTTATACGTTTTTATATCAATGTTTCGATATTATTATGTGTTTGGTTGTTTTCTTATTTGTTATTAGATTTTATTTGTGTAAGTATCTACTTTACACATATGTAGTTGTCTGTTTTACACGTGTGTAGATCTCATGTATTGCAAGTGGTAGTGGAGTTTATAGAGATTTTATCTACGTTCCAATGTTTGGGTGTATTTTCTTATTCATTATAAAATTATGTTTGTGTAAATGTTTGTTTTATAATGTGCAATTGTATATTTTACACACATATAAATATCGTGTATTCTTATCTAATATATATGTATTACACATGTGTAAATTGTTCACTCTCATTTATTTATTTCTATTATACGTATGTTTGATTGTATTACAAATGTGTAAATTATTCACTCTCATTTATTTGTTCTATTTTTACATATTTGTATATGTTTACACATGTGTAAGTGTAACATCCGGCCTCTCTCACCACCAATATTGTCCGCTTTGCCCCGATGGGTTGCCCATCCAGAGCTCACGGATTTGTTTTTGGTTGCCCCTGTGGAGACTTCCCAGGAGGTCACCCATCCTGGTACTGCTCCCACCTGAGCACGCTTAACTGTGGAGTTCTCCTCTCATCCACTAACATTAAGCCCAAAACGCGTTGGTGATTTAAGAGGCTTTGGATTACTTATGAACCAAGGATCTCTCCTGGCCACGGCCGATGTGGGATTTGCCTAGGGTGTCATACAATGGTCCATGTTAATCTTCTCAGAAATCAGTCCTATTACAATCACCCCCCCTTAGGGACTCATCGTCCTCGATGAGGTTTGCCCCACCATCCCGAACGGCACAGGAGTGGCTCTGATACCATTTGTAACATCCGGCCTCTCTCACCACCAATATTGTCCGCTTTGCCCCGATGGGTTGCCCATCCAGAGCTCACGGATTTGTTTTTAGTTGCCCTGTGGAGACTTCCCAGGAGGTCACCCATCCTGGTACTGCTCCCACCTGAGCACGCTTAACTGTGGAGTTCTCCTCTCATCCACTAACATTAAGCGCAAAACGCGTTGTGATTTAAGAGGCTTTGGATTACTTATGAACCAAGGATCTCTCCTGGCCACGGCCGATGTGGGATTTGCCTAGGGTGTCATACAATGGTCCATGTTAATCTTCTCAGAAATCAGTACTGTTACAGTAAGTGTCTCCTGTACACATGTGTAAATCTTAGGTATTCTTATTTTATATGTATTACACATGTGTAAATTATTCACTGTCACTTTTTTTTTATGTTTTACACGTTTGCATCTAAACTACACATGTGTAAATTATTCACTGTCACTTCTTTTTTTTATGTTTTACATGTTTGCATCTAAATTACACATGTGTAATTTGTTCGTTTTAACTTATTAGTTTGTATTTTTCATATGTTAAGTTGTATTACACATGTGTAAATTGTTCGCTATCACTTATTTGTTTGTTTTTTAACATTTGCATCTGATCGAATTACACATGTGTAACATTTTGCATTAGCAAAAAAATGAAGCCTAGCGGTACCACCAATCAAGCAACTAATTATAACCCGAAGTCGATTTGAAGCTTGGTGGTCTTTTGAAAACAAGAACAAAAATTGTTTGTACGCTTTATTAATTTGATGTAATTAATTATTTTCCATAAATAAATGAAAAACAAGAATAAAGTGGTCGTGTTATTGGTTCAATATGATTTATTATGATTTATACATGTATAAACATTCATATCTATGCTTAAAATTTTTAATCTATTACGACTTACACATGTGTAAACCAACATATATATGTTTTAAGGTCAAGTATAAAACATTTGTAATTGTCTATCTTACACATGTGTAAGTGCCTGTTTTACACATGCGTAAATCTCATGTATTCTTAGGTAAGATGTCTTACACATGTGTAAGTTAACCAATGTCACATATTTGTGTATGTTTTACACATTTGCAGCTCATTTACACATGTGTAACCCCATCAAACTGCAATAATGCATATCAAATTCTCAATAACTATAATCGTTTGAAAATTTAGGTCTAAACAATCTCTATTTGATGTAAACAAACTACATAACAAACGCTTTGTTGATTACATCTTCTCGAAGAATATTCGCTTACGAAAGCACAATCTTTGGAGCATATTTATTTCGAAGCAAATTTAGTTCTGCTTTCTGTCTCTTGGTTACTCGAGTTTTGAAGCTGCATTCCCACTTCTTCATACGAATTTTTTTGTACATTTGCATAGATTTCACAATAAACACTCCATAATCAGTTCTTAGAACTCCTTGATGCTCCTGTTAAAGGAATAGAATGTAATAAGTAAAAATTTAACTAATTAACAACTTACTTACACATGTGTAAACAACTTAATTACATAAATACAATATTAAGAGAGATGATTTACATATGCTAATCTTGTAATATTTATTTTAGTTGTAAACCAGAAATTGATTGTAATATCATACAATAATGAATTTCAAACACTTCATAAGTTTACACCAATGACTACAGATCGTTAACGTTCCATGCGAAATTCAAACACTTCATTAGTCAATATACATAACAAAAAACTCAACAAACCTAATTAATCACAGGACCTCAATTTTCGTATGAATTTCAAACACTTCAAAATATCACAGCAATAATTACAGGTCACTAGTTTTCAATAAAACACTCAAACACTTCATAAGTCCACATACATAACACAACAATCAACAAACCTAATCAACCATCGAACCATACTTTTCCACACGAATTTCAAAGACTTCATAAGTTCACATCATTGATTACATATCGGTATAAAAACAACAACGATCTCAAGCACGTCGATGAAGAAATTGAGAGACCTAGGAATATAGAACATCGATTAGACTTACATGAGAACACACGTGCAGCCACAACACCGAGGAAGCCGATTTAAACCGCTTGCTATTGTGGTTGTTATCTCTGTCGCCGGCCTTGACTCCGGCGTCGGCCTTGTATCCGTCGTCGGCCTTGTCCCCAACTGTTGCTCTTGTTCAGGAGGAAGAAACTAATTGGGGGTAGATGAGTTTTGAGACTTAAGGGTTGTTGAAAAGTAAATTTCCATTGTTGCCCTTTTAATCTAATTTTATGATCCAATTCTCACTTTAAAACCCCATTTAATCTTAGCCCTTGATTTAGGTTGATCTATGGATGAAAATGGTTCTTAGTGTTCTCACAAATTTCTTTGTTCTCAAGATAACCCTTCCCTAATTAAATAAATCTATAAACTTACATCAATAAAATTATTAGCTGGTGTCTTAATTTTTGAGATAATATTATAAATTCATTTTAGTATATTTATTTATACAAAATTAAAAGCTTAATTAGTTATTAAAAGCTTAGGTGTGTTATCAGCCTTGCAGTCCAAAATAAATGGACTTTGTACTAGTTAGACATTAATAATGTCTTTCTTTATGGAACCACTATAGAAGATGTGTATATGACTTTACCAGAAGGTTATTATTCTAAGATAGAAACTAAAGTTTGTAAATTGGTTAAGTCATTATATGGTCTTAAACAAGAACCAAGAAAGTGGAATGAGAAGTTGACCAAAGTATTGATTGAAATTGGTTTTGTTCAAAGTGTGTGTGATCATTCTATGTATGTCTTGTCTAAGAATGATATATTTCTTGTCTTGTTAGTCTATGTTGATGATATTGTCATAACCGGCAATAATTTTTCTGAAATTGAAATTGTGAAAAGTTTCTAAGTACTAATTTTCTTATAAAATATTTAGGAAAATTAAAGTACTTCTTAGGTATTGAAGTTTTGTATTCTGATAATTCTATATGTTTGTCTCAAAGGAAGTATTGCTTAGAATTACTTAGTGAGTTTAGGTATCTTGGGTGTAAACTTGTGAATAACCCATTGAACCAAGTTATGTTGTCAATGCTAAAACAAAGAAGAGTGATATAGTACTAGATAACATAACTGGTTACCAAAAGTTAATAGAGAAACTCATTTACTTGTCTTTGACTAGACCTGATATCAGCTATGTTGTTCAATGTCTAAGTCAATTCATGCATAGACCCACCAAGGGACATCTTCAAACTGCCTTAAGATTATTAAGGTATTTGAAAGAGTCACCTGGAAAGGGTATTTCATTTACAAAAAGTGTTGATTTTCAGTTAACTGGTTATGTTGATGTTGATTGGGCTAAATGTCTTGTAACCAGAAAGTCTATAACTGGGTATTGTGTTTTCTTAGGAAACTCCTTAGTTTCTTGGAAAAGCAAGAAGCAAAGTGCAGTCTCTAGATCTTCAGCTAAAGCTGAATATAGAGGCATGTGCTCTGCTGCTTGTGAATTGATGTGGCTTAAAAATCTATTGTCTGAGTTAAATATTAAGGTTGGTCTGCCACTTAAGTTATATTGTGATAGTAAAGCAGCAATTTTGATTGCTGCTAATCTAGTGTTTCATGATAGAGTCAAACATTTTGAATTGGATATTCATTTTCTTAGAGAAAAAATTGCTGATGGTTGATTGAAACTCTCAAAATTAGTTCTGAACATCAAATTGTTGATGGTTTGACTAAAGGGTTAAGTATACAGCAACATAGAAAGTTTTGTGATGAATTAAAAATGGTTGATCTGTTTAAACATATGAATTAAGGGGGTGTGTTAAAAATAAGCCTTGATATATAATTCATATGTTAATGTATTAATATGTTTGGGATTTCTATTATTACTTGTTGGGCTTACTTGGTCAGCTGGACTTATTATTGTGGGCTTGTTATTGTTTACAAAGCTCATGGGCTTAGTTGTTGCAAGTTGTTATTGCAAGTTGTTTCAGGCTTTAATCTTGATCGTTGGATCACATTTGGATGGATGATTGAGATTTGAGCTCGAGAGTCTGTTGGTGGAAGCTTATAGTCATAGTATATGAGGATTATTATTGTTGTTTTTATTCAGTCTCTCTCATTCACTCTCTCTGTAATCGTCTAGGGTTTCATCTGTATTTTGTATCTGATCTCTCATCTTCTTGAGTCATCAGAAGATTAGGGTTAAGTCTTGTGAAAGGATTACTCTCTGGTGTAATCCTTGTCTGATCATCTGTTGATCATTATCTTCTTTGTCTGGTCTGTAATTGCTTCTGGTTGAGTTCTTGTACTTTATAGTTCAACTGATCTAAACAATCAGTTGAACATATTATTTTATAGTCTCACTTATTTGAGTGAGATTCAGGATTTGGGGGGAATATTTGATTTGGGTTGATAATAGATTTTGTCACCGTTTTTTTCGCCTAATTCTGTTGTTGATTATCTTATTCTTGTGATTGAGTTTATGTTGGCTCAGATTCTTTGTATGAGATTTGTATCATAAAATTTTACAAAAATTACAAAGGCTATGAAAACAATAGTTTGTGACACATTTCTAGCATAATTAACACCACATGTTTGACCACTATACACTTTAACAAAGCTGATTTACTTGGACCATAGTGCGATAAATAGTTATGCTTAATTGGACCGAGATAGACTGATGCAATTTCGGAAGCGATCAAATGGCTCAAGAACAAATAATTAATCAAAGACGATAAACAAACAAAAGATTCCAAGAACAAAGTTCTAATCGACTCAAATTCAATCAAAATCTCCAAATACAATAAATCCTAGATACCTTACTTATACTAAACATAAAAGAGATAAACACTAATAGCTAAAAGATAAACTTTTAAAATTTGAATTAGGAGAAAATCATGCATCATAGGATTTTGTTTCTTCTTCCTCTTTTGCTCATTTGGTTGGAGTCAGGGTTTTGATTTACTAAGAGTATGTTTGACAAGAAGCTTTTAGGAGCTTTATGGGCTTCAAGCTTTTAAGAAAAAGCTCATAATCAATAAAAAGCTTTGTTTGGTTGAATAAGCTTGAAGCTATTTGGTTATGAGAAAAAAACTCAATATTGAAAAGCTACTAGTACTACATTTAAGAAAAAGCTCATACTAGCTCCAAGCTTTTCTTCTCCTTTACGGTTTTTCTTCTTATTATTAGTACTATTATTATTTATTTTTTTCTTCAGATTTAGAACTTAGTACCTGTTGCTCGGGATCCTCTTATATAAAAAACCCTAATCGCTCCGCCAATGTCGGGCGACCAAAGACGGCGCGATCCAGAAGAATGGGAACAGGTTCATCGACGTAAAGGGAAGAGGAACGATCATCAAGAGAAGGTTAATAACAAGGTATTCACTAAGTTCTTTGTCTCAAATCTTCCTCCGAAAGGTTCTTCTCAGGATCTTAAGGAGGCATTGGGAGGTTTTGGGTTCTATGAAGGTTCTTACATTGCCCGGAAATTAGATAAGTGGGGTAAGAGGTTTGCGTTTGTTTCTTTTCACAAGTATCTGATGTTAAGAAGTTGGAGGAAGAGATGTCGGATGTCTGGTTGGGTTCGTACAAGCTTTTCATAACGGCTGCTAGGTTTGTAGATGGTGAGAAGGTCGCTAAATCGGTTAATGATCATAAGGGTAAGACGAAAGTGGATACTCAAAGGCCACATGCAAACCCTAGCATGGGGGGAGCAGTAACAGGGGTGATTATTCTAAACCTAGTAGTTCCAATGAGATGGGGATGGGTCAAGGGAGATCGTTTGTGGATTCTGTTCTAAATAGGAACACTGTGGACTCGATTCAAGTGGATGATGTTGTGGAAAATTTTCAACATTGGAGAGGGTTGGCTGTGGTGGGAAGGGTGAGAGATTTCAAGACCTTGTGTGATCTTAACGTTCTCTTACGCATCAGTAAAGTGGGTAAGGTGAACATTAAGTATTTGGGTGGTTTCTATGTGGTGTTGGAGTTCCAGGAAAGTGAAGAAGCAGCAAGCTTTTACAATGATTCTTCTCGGTGGTCGTTATGGTTCGAAAATCTTGATCCTTGGGAAGGCCAAGTTGTTGGTGTAGACGAACGTATTGCGTGGTTGCAAGTGCACGGTGTTCCGATTCAATTGATGCTTGGTGAGGTGTTTGATTTGATTGGGAGTAGGTATGGGAAGGTAGTGCAAGGCGGTAACTTGTCGCAGGACGTGGATAATTACTCTTATGTTCTTATAGGGGTTTTATCTAAGTCGTGCAAAAGGATTGTGGATCGAGTAGATATTGCTTGGAGGGGGAAAAATTTTAATGTTTGGATTGATGAGGACGTTGGCGAATGGGTACCTGATTGCATAGAGAACTTCGAGGAGGATGATTCGGTTGAAGATGATCACGTCGGTAATAATGTTGAATCTTTGCATGGGGATGATACCAAGCAGGATCAACGTGAGGAGGGTGAGGTGCTTGTTGCACAGGAGAATGTGGGTCTTGACAGTTCTGTGGACGTCCAACCAGATGCGATTGAGAATGTTGTCCTTCCGGAGGTGTCTGTGGGCGGTGATAATAATGGGAGGCTCAAGCAGTAGGTGACGGTATTCAATCCAACGGGGTAACAAGTAGGAAGAAGTTTCGGCGTAAGTCGTTGTTCAAAAATAGAGTTGAGGGCAGTCGGTCTAATGAACGGCCGAAGAAGAGACAACGGGAAGAGAATGACATATTTGGGTTGGATAAACTGATCGGGATTCTCTCGTCTTCAACCGATTGTAGTGAGACAATGGAGATGGAGGGTAACGAGGTTTTTTTGACTCCGGATCTTAATAGGAGGTTGGTTAACGATGTGGATAATGGACCTCAGCCGATCCAGAATGATTTGGTTGATAGGGCAGGTGATGATGGGAACTTGTTCGAGAAGGAAGTTGATGCTACAGTCGTATTGAGTGAAGCGCTGGGTGTTGAGAATTTGAAGGAATACAACTCGCACGTCCGTGAGGTATTGCAAAATGAAGGATATCAAGACGGTGCTCAATGAATCTTATCTCTCTAAATATTCGAGGTATTGGTAATCAAGGTAAAGCGGACTGGGTTCGGCGTCTCCGGGCTAAAAATGAGGTTAGTTTTGTTATGTTACAGGAGACGAAATTTGTTTCGTTGGACACGGTGGATCTTGGTAAGTTCTGGGGGGTTGGAGAGTATAAATACGAAGTGGTTCCTTCAACGGGAAGATCCGGGGGATTGTTATCGTTGTGGGATCCTCAGGTTTTCGGGTTGGAAAGGGTGGTTAAAAACTCCAACTGGCTTCTTGTTTCTGGTGTCGTTAAAGGTAGTAGGTGTACGTTTCATATGCTTAATGTTTACGCACCGCAGCAGTTAGTGGATAAACGGGTTCTTTGGAGTGAGATTAAAGGCCTTGTAGGGGATGGGGAAGGGATGTGGATTGTTGCGGGAGATTTCAACGCGGTTAGGAATGAGGAGGAGAGACGGAATTCTATTTTTAATGTCACTGAGGCTAACGAATTCAATGATTTTATTGACGATTCAAACTTACATGAGTACTCCTTGAAAGGGAGGCGATTTACGTTTGTTGCAGGTGAGAAGTTGAGCCGTATTGACAGGATTCTTGTTAGTTGGGATTTCTTTTTGAAATGGGCGTCGGCTGAATACATTGCGCTGGAAAGATTTAAGTCTGATCATAGTCCGATATTGTTGAAGATTACTTCTAGGAATTTCGGGCCTAAACCTTTTAGGTTCTATAATTCCTGGTTGGGTCGGTTAGACTTTGATAAAGTGGTCAAGGATGTTCTTGTTGGCGGTTCCTTTACGGGTTTCCCAGACTCAAGGCTTCTAGAAAAGTTCAGGTGTCTTCGGCATGCTATCTCTTCTTGGGTCAAAGATTGTAAAGCTAAAGAAGTAGAAGAAAGATGCATTCTGGAGGAGGAACTTAAAAACTTGGATCAAGAAATGGAGGTTCGTGACTTGTCAGAAGCCGAAGCTTGGTCTTTGGATGAAATTAAGAAGCGGTTGGGTGAATTAGAGGCGTTCCATCACAGTGATATTAAACAAAAGGCTAGGTGTTTGTGGGCGACACACGGGGATGACAACTCCAGGTATTTTCATGGTGTTATTAATAAACGAAAGCCTTCTAACCACTTACCAGGTTTGGAAGTTGACGGGAGATGGGAGTCTAACCCGGAGATAATTAAGAGGGAGGTTTTCCGGTTCTTTCGGGACAAGTTTAAGGAGAGTATTATTCATCGTCCGAGACTTGTTTGCTACGGGTTATCCAGGTTGAGCGATAGGGAGAATGTGGACTTGGTTAAGGACTTTTCTATTCAGGAGATAAAATGTGCGGTTGATGATTGTGGTGCAGACAAAGCTCCTGGCCCTGACGGATTCAATTTCAGGTTCATTAAACACTTTTGGGATTTGTTCTCTAATGATTTTGGTGATATTTTGGCGCAGTTTCATAAAGATAGACGATTTAGCCTGGGTGTTGGTTCCGCATTTATTACGTTAATTCCTAAAGTGAGTGATCCGTCAAAGCTTGGTGATTTTAGACCGATCAGCTTGATTGGAAGCGTGATTAAAGTGGTTTCGAAGGTGTTGGCTAACCGGTTGAAGGCGGTCTTGAGCAAGATTGTGTCTGAACAGCAAACGGTTTTTTTGTCGGGGAGATATATCCTTGATGGCCCTTTGATGACCAATGAGATTATTTCGTGGGCAAAGAAGAGTGAAAGGAAGATTTTCTTATTCAAGATCGATTTTGATAAGGCGTATGATAACGTCAACTGGGAATTTCTGTTATCGGTTATGGCGCAGATGGGTTTTTCTTCTATTTGGTGTGACTGGATTCGCGGTATTTTGGTCTCATCTAGAGCGTCTATTCTAGTGAATGGCTCACCCACTTTCGAATTTGGTTTTCAAAAAGGTATTCGTCAAGGAGATCCTTTATCTCCTTTCCTGTTCATTATATTGATGGAAGCGTTTTCGGGCATGTTAAATCAGGCGTGTGACATTGGCGCGTTCCACGGGGTTAGATTGCCTAAAGATGGCCCGGTGTTGTCTCATTTGCTCTATGCGGATGATGCGATGTTGATGGGGGAATGGTCAGATTTTAATTTTTCTAATTTAAAGCGTATTCTCCGTATTTTTTTCATATGTTCAGGTTTAAAGATCAACTTACACAAGTATGTTCTTTATGGGGTGGGGGTGGAAGAGGTCGATGTTACAGATATCGCTACCGCCTTGGGGTGTCAACCGGGGGTTTCGCCATTTTCTTATTTGGGGATTAAGGTTGGGGCAAACATGAATAGAGTGTCTAATTGGGAGCCTGTTATGACTACGTTTAAAAGACGTCTCTCGAAGTGGAAAGCGAATTCTCTCTCTATTGCAGGCCGTTTAACGCTGATTAAGTCAGTGTTGGATAGTTTGCCTACGTATTACTTTTCTTTATTTAAGGCGCCAAAGAGGATTATTAATGATCTGGAGGGTTTGATGAGACGTTTTTTGTGGGGTGGATCGGAAGAGGTTAGAAAGATGAGCTGGGTGGCGTGGGAGGTGGTGAAGAAAAGTATCAAAGATGGTGGGTTGGGGATCGCGGACCTGGAGATTAACAATAATGCGCTTCTCGTAAAGTGGTTGTGGAGGTATCTCAATGAACCGGATGCTTTATGGCGTAAAGTTGTTATTTCTATTCATGACTCGGCTCGAAGTTGGGGTGTCGCTCCTTTAAACAATGCCGTTTCGGGAGTTTGGAAAAACTGTGTAATTTTCTGGAACAAATACAAAGCGGACGGAGTTGGCTTAAATAGGGTGATTCGTGGTCGAGTTGGTAATGGCTGTCAAGTCAGATTCTGGTTAGATACTTGGTTGGGCGATGAACCGTTAAAAGATAAGTTCCCCTCCATTTTTGCGCTTGAAAAGAACAAAGGAGTCTTCGTTGCTGAGCGGCTGCAAGTTTTGGACTCAAGGGTTGTAGCAGCTTGGGATTGGAGGAGAGAACCCTTGTTGCCGATGGAGGTTCTGGATAAACAGTCGCTAGAAGCTCAGCTTGTTTCTGTTTCTTTGGAGGACAGTAATGATGTATGGTTTTGGTCGAATGGTTCTAGTGTCGAGTTCGATGTGAGTGGGGTTAAACGGTGGATGCGTGGGGTGGGTGATAGTGCAGGCTCCTTCGGTTTCAATTGGAGCACTTGGGTCCCCAACAAATACAATATTTTCATGTGGCGCGCCTACTTAGATCGTCTTCCAACAAAGGTAGCTCTTATCCGTAGAAGTATAAATGTTGATAATAATCTTTGTGCTTGGTGTGAGACGTACGATGAGAGTATTGAGCATGTGCTCACCGGGTGTATGATTGCTATGGGGGTGTGGGATGCGGTTGCGGCTTGGTGTAAAACTCCTAGACCTTTGGTTTTTCATGTTAAAGACTTGGTGGAGTTGCATCATCAAACCGGCTATTCATGTAACAAGAAGGCAATTTTACATGGGGTAGTTATCATTGCGTCATGGCGATTATGGCGGGCGAGGAATGAAAGGGTGTTTGACAATAAAGAGCCTAGCGTGGTGGATTTGGTGACGGATATCAAGACATTGAGCTTTCTTTGGTATAAAAATAGATATAAAGGGGGTGGTGGATTGGAATAGATGGAATTCTTTTGATGTAATGTGATTATATCTTTTGTATTTTGGTTTTTGGCCTCTATCTTCGCCTTGGAGATAGTGGTCGGTGTTGGTTGGTTTTAATGAAGTTCAAGTTTCAAAAAAAAGCTTCAAGCTTTTAATGAGTAAATAACACAAATTCCCATTCTATTATAAAAAATAAAAAAAACATACATACAAGCTTTTAGTTAATATCCATTTTGGTCATTTATACATTTTATTAAAAGCTCCAGCTACTCTGCCAAACACCAAAATATATTTAAAAAGCTATAGCTACCAACTTTCAGGTATAGCTACCAGCTTCCAGCCACCAGCTACCAGCCACCAGCTAGTTTTGCTACTCTAAGGGTATGCTTGGCAATGAGCTTTTATAAGCTTCAAGTTTTTAAGAAAAAACTCCTACTTAATAAAAATTCTTGTTTGGTTGAAGGAGCTTGAAGCTTTTAGGTTAGGAGAAAAAATTTTATATTGAAAAGCTACTAGTACTAGCGTTTAAGAAAAAGCTCCTACTAGCTACAAGCTTTTAATGAGTAAATGACGCAAATACTCATTCTATCATAAAAAAATTATGTATACAAGTTTTTAGTTAATGCCTATTTTGGTCATTTTATACATTTTATTAAAAGCTCCAGCTACTCTGCCAAACATCAAAATATATTTAAAAATCTACAGTGACCAGCTTCCAGCCACCAGCTTGTTTTGTCAAACATACCCTAAAGGTGTCTTTGCTCTAGCTATTTAAATAAAAGGACTAAGTTGTCGATTCACATCAAATTAATAGATATATTTAACCTTAGTTATGTTACGGACCAGACACGAATACATTGTAATATAGCAAATAGTTCGACAGTACTTCGACCAAATTCACTATATTTAAAAAAAGACAAAAAAAAATAATCGTCGGTAATATGTTGGTAAGCCTTCTTCACTTGCCCATTATAGACAAGACTGGGAAAGATTGATTGTCCAAGAAAGGAATACCAACTATTGATTTTAGAGCTCCTATCTTATTCAATTTTGTTTTTAGATGAATTTGATCGAGCTTTCGAAGAACAGTTTCCAAAACTCCCACACGGTTGGTAATCCCTCGTTGATCCCTCGGTATGAATTTCATCACTAATTCATAGGTGATATACTGATATTGGTCTTGTGAACTGTAGCAAATTGTACGAAGTGGGTCACTTTATTATTAAAATAATACTAAAATAATAACGATATTCTCGTCATGAATATGAGAAAGTAAGTAGTAGCAAATACCGCAATACAAAATGGATATGAATACAAATACGAGAATGATAAAATAAACATTACATATATGTAAAATGATTCAAACCAATATCTCGAAAAGGTATAGTCGTCAACTTTGTTCTTCAACAAGTTCCTCGTGTAGTCTCCGTGGCTGCAAGAATGAATAAAGTGATGTTGAAAGTTGTGACTGAGGATTCGTGTATAACACAAGTCAATTAAAACAGATTTTACGCCTTCACTTAGACAACGCGTTTGTTTCTCATGGTATAACAGCAGAAGCAATATAAACTTCTAAAGAAGACCACACGTCCAATGCTACACCAGGTAAATTAATGTATTAGAAATTGGAAATATAAAGATGAAGTTTCGAGAGTACTCCTCCGTAATTTAACTTGAAAGAAAGAAATATTCTAAAGCTTCTTTTGGTTGGTGTGATTTATAACAATACTTATGTTTTTTCTCCCTACATAAGGTGAGCCTTCATATTCATTATATAATCACACAAACCGCAACATCCATAAACTTTAATCATGTAATAACACAGAATTAAGTGAAATACTATACAGTAATAATAATGGAATTTTAAAATCTCATGAAATATCCTTATAGGAGCCTCATATGAACCATCATATTTATTGAAAACAAGTTGATTAATAACCATCTAATTCAATGAAAAACAAATTGAAACATGTCATTACATATTTACATGACATGATTAGTGAAACAATCTAAAAAAACAACAAAATTCATTCATCAAAACTCCAAATAATATAAGCGAAACAACCTCAACAAAAACAACAAAATTAGAAACAACAAGTGATATGGATCATAAGATAACACTATCAATCACCACAAATGAAAGGGGCATCAACATGCTTATCCTCACAATAAAGCCCTGGTTGCTGCTTAAACCCTTGTTTCTTCAACATATTCCTAGCCTTTACAACAATTTCACGGTTACTTATACCCTTCCCATCCAACTCTTCAATAATCATCTGTATTGCATGACTAAGTGCACCATAAGACTCCGCGGACTTGGTAGCGTCCGCGGACTTCTGGTCCGTCTGGCAACCGCTAATCAAAATCCCATTTTCGGGCAACTTCTTTTTCTTTGATCCCGCATATGCATCCTGCTTACTATCAACCAACGTTTGCATCGCGGGTTTTCCATAGTCCGTATTTGTTTCCAGCTTTTGTTTTAAAAATTGTTGACCCAAACCATTCACCATACCCATAAAACCACTGCCATTTCCGCTATCACCACCGCTAGTAATGCATTTGAAGCTGTCTAGGAGGACCTTCATGAACTTCTTTACCTTCGGGCTCGAATCATCGCCAAACATGTCGAATAAAGTTGGGCGTACATTGCCAACAGTTATATCGTTATTGCCAGTTTTTTGCTTTAGCATATCGACAAGGGTGTCGAGAGGCAATGCTCGGTTTCCGACACTAGTATCGGGCACCTCGTCATCACCTTGGTCGTGGCTAAATGCGGACTTTATTGCGTCTCCGGTTTTTTGTATGATGTTTCCGACAAAACCGGGTTCGGTGCCGTCTTGCTTGTTTTGGGAATCGTCTTTGTAGCTCTCGCCGATTTGCTCCTTGGCTTGATCAATGAGTCCACCACTATGGCATGAATCGGATACGATGGTTATTGTGCAACCTTGAGGTACTTTGTCCACAAGTTCCCTGAAGTCATCATCTGAAAATGGAAACAAGTAATTATGATCCTGTTTTTTAGAGGTGATGATAACAGAGGAGGGATGGTGAGGAGAGGGAGATGGTGGAGGAGAGAGGAGATGGTGAGGAGAGGGAGGTGGTGGAGATGGTGGTGGTGGTGTTGCAGGTGGTGGTGGTGGTGGTGGTGGTGGTGGTGGTGGTGGGTGGGTGGGTTGGAGAAGAAGATGGGAGGGTATAAAAGTCATTTCACCCAAAAAAATTAAAGGTATAATAGTCATTTCATCACAAACTAACGGAAAACGTAACGGCCGTTAAAACGATGAACGTAAAGTGTTAGAAAAACAAACCTCAGGTACTCAAGGTGTTAAGCGTGGGTTGAACCTGTTAGTTTAGGCAAACCACAGGGACGAAAATTGCAATTTTCTCGATAAAAAAATATGGGAAACTACCAAAATGCTCTTGATTTAACGTTGTTATTTAACAACGTTTGCAAATTGGATGGATTTAGCACTAGATTTCCAACTTTAGTGGCTCAAGTGTAAAACATTCTTATTTTGAATAGATCTAGCAATACTAAACAAACCTCAGGTGGGAGTATGCTTTTTTTTTTTGTCAACATGTGGGTTTTCTGGTTTTTTTAATTTAATCTGTGTTTTAGTTCCTTAAAATGTCTAACTAATTTATGTCTAAGTTTTAATTAATGTTTTATTTTTTTAATTAAAATGCTTATTTTATTTAAAACAAAAAGTAAAAAAAAATCATTGTAGTATTGCTTTCAAATTTGTGTTTCAATGAAGTAAACAAGTGAAGTGGTTTAGTATCGTAAGATTTTACACTACCAATGAAGCAACCCCAAGAGACTCAAATTCTTGCTTTGACGTGGTGCAAGACGTAAATGTGTGCACTTACCATGGTTTTGGTGGACGGAACCCTTTTTAACAAACTAAAAGTCAATAACTATTTTTACGAAATGTATAAGAGGGTGTTTGGGATTGCGTTTTGAATCTGATTTTTAGATTATTGCGTTTTGAAAACGCAGATAATCAGTTTTTAGTGTTTGGGGTTGCGTTTTCAAAACGCAAATAATCAGTTTTTAGGCTACCAAAACGTAATAATTTATAAGCAGCTCCACCACTGCTTTTTCAAAACGCATAATCTGTTTTGAATAATCAATTCCAAACACCCTAATTCAAAGCTAACTTTTGCGTTTTGCAAAAGAAAATCACTAATGACCATATCGACCTATTAGTTTTACAAAATACTTTTACTTTTTTGTCTTTAAAAAAAATTATCTATTAAACTTTTATTTATTTCGTAATGCTGCGTCTCTTCCGAGACCGGGACCTTTAATCATGACTTCTGCTCGTTGCATACCTTTTATCAATAAAATTTCCATTTATCCGCGATCTAGACATAAGTAGCAATCCGTTCTATCATTTTCTCAATCCTCATTGAATTTAATTTTTCCATTAGAAGGGGCTCGCACATGTTCTGCAGTACCCCTTGTGAATACTCTTCCAGTATGAAAAGCGAGAGGGTACGTAGCGATGTACTAGCTCAACCGAGAGTCCGCGGGTAGACGAACGAAGTCAATCGACCAAACCAATAAAGATGTCGTTTTCCATTCATACCTGGAGATGAATACCCCATTCAAGAATTGTTTTGGATCCAATCCATAGGAATCCCTTATTAGCATACCTTATTAGCTTAGGGTCGCTTCCAATATCTAATTGTCCCCTACATCGTTACATTCCATTTAGGATTAGGAATAGACGTAATCGGACCTGCTTTTTACATATCTCTTGGGACCCTATTCACCCCTTTGGGCTTCTATTGCCCATTGCTGATAATAGAACTAGAATAGATAGTTTTTGTTGCCTACTCACACGAACCCATATCCTTGCTTTTCTATCAATTTCTAATTCTAATCTTCCTCCCCAATCTGCTCTAACCTCTAAGCTAAGCAGGCTCACATAAAATAAATTCGACATGTATAGGAATTCACTAAACTCTTAGAATCTTCTCAATCAAATCCTCTTCGTTGACGATTGAATTCAGTTCTCTAGTCTCATATTTAGTAAGTCCCGAACATTCATTCGAGTCAAAGCAGACATATATGGAACAAGTATAAAAAAACTTTAGTTAAGAAAAATGTTTCATCCAACCAAAAATTTTCACATTGCACAAGTGGCTGTGTAGACGCAATAGATTTTGACTTTGCGCAGGAAATGACCATGATGCGCCAGAAAAAAATCTATTGCGCCAACATTGAAATGTTCCACGTCAAGATTTTTACAAGTCGTGTCAAGTACATTTAAGTAAAGGATATTTTTTCGCATACCCTTTCTACGATTTGCCATTTTTGAAATCTCATAAAACGATGAAAAATTAAAATAAACTAACATAAACGAACAAGTCCCATATTCAAGATTGCTAGGGAAAATACAATCTATATAGATCAAAGGAGATCAATACCATACCAGTAATGAGATTCATATCACAAGGGACAATGCACTCATCATAACCCGTATCATCCTCTTCACCGGTTTCGGCTGGAAGTCGTGTCCCGTGGCCGCTATAATGAACAAAAAGGATGTCCCCGGAGTCAGCCGAGCCGATAAGATCAGAAAGAGCTTGACGAATGTTTCGGCCCATGGGCTGAGTATACGAATCATCAGCATCGATAAGGACCTTAATGTCCCCTTCTGCGAAGCCATAACGATCGATTAAAGACCGATGCATTCTCTTGACATCGTTCACACATCCTTTGAGCTCAGCCTTTGTTCCGGTGTAATTGCATCCGATCAACACTGCTTTTTTCCCCATTCTTTTCAATTATTGTTTGTAAATCCAATCTACGTTAATGATCGAAGGTATATATGAAAAGACAACGTTTTAATTGGTTGTTACTATAATTGGATGAGTACCGATTATATATGTGTTTGAAAATGTCTAATGTTCTAATTGAATAATCTTCTTAAACAAATGTTACTATTGGTGGATCGGTTAAAAATCAAAAATAGTTTCTATAAATATTTATCAAGTTATGTTTCTTGTTAACATAAAACCATAATAAGTGACCCAAAAATATGAGGGACTTGCAAAGAATTTGCTTAATATTGTTATCATGTTTCAGATGTTTGAATGTCTGAACTTGGAATTTTTTTTTTTTTTTTTTTTTGCCGGATTATGCCATTGAAGTTAAAAAAAGAACTTTAATAATATTGTAAATTTTAGATTTTAGAAACATTGGATTTACTTTTTGACAATCTACAAATCTACTTGTTTCCGGGTTAAGGTTGTTTTGATGTGGAGTCGGGGAGGGGATTGGTGGGGGTGAGGTGTCACCTCTCCCCTTGAAAAATTTTCAGTGGTTTGGGTGGTTATTCCCCTCTTCACTAATGAATCTGATTGGTTAAAATATAAGAGAAAAATAATAAAAAAGAAAGGGGGAAAAAGGAGGAACCATTTCCTTTGTTTGGGGAATGGATGTGAAAAAATGATGTGATATTTGGGGGAGAGTGTCACCACACCAAATAGCCTAAGAAAAGTACTTTTGTTTGTTCCCGTTGAATTATATCTATACTTACTATAATAGAAGAGTCATGAATGACATAATCAAAGAGGTGAGCTAACATGCCCGCGAGCTAGCCGAAGCTACCACACTCGCGTGTGGTAGCGGGTCAAATATGACCGTTGGCTGGTCAAATAGAGTCGTTGACTGCCGACCGTTGGCAGCCGGCTTCCTATTTTTGGCAACGTACATATTTTCAACTCTCACACCACACAAACCATCAAAAAAAAATTGTTTCACTCACTACAAAATGGCTATGCAATAGAATGATTTGTCTTCGCCCGACTCGTCCGAAGAAGACGAGTTGTTTATGGAAGTGGGTAGGATAACGATTGACTACCTCATAGCACGGTCTCGAAGAAGAAGGACTCCGGTGCTAACCCGACAGCCGGCGCTTGACCGTAATAGAGAGGGAGCAAACGATACTTTGTACCGAAACTACTTCAACCCGGATCCTGTGTATACTGAAGATCATTTTAGGCGACGCTTTCGAATGAGTAGACAATTATTCATGCGCATATCAAATGATTTGTCGGAGCGTTATCCTTTTTTTCAACAAAGAGTATACGCAAGGGGCCGATTCGGGTTCACCTCCGTACAAAAATGTACGACCGCTATTCGGCAGCTAGCCTACGGGATTGCATCGGACGCAATGGACGAGTATATTGCCATGTCCGAAAAAGTTGCGCGCAACTCTCTTCATTATTTTTGTCAAGGTATATCTCTATTTACTAATCTAGTCACATTTTTTTTACACTTTTATTATCATACGTCGTTTTAAAATATGTACATATATATATATATATATATATATATATATATTGCGTAGGAATCATATCTATTTACTCACGACGGTATTTACGTAAACCAACCATGTATGATATCCAACGCATATACGAGGTTCATGGTGAGAAACATGGCTTTCCCGACATACTTGGTAGTCTTGATTGTACGCATGTTGGTTGGGATATGTGTCCTACGGCCTGGCGAGGTCAGTTTCATCGGGGTGATCATTCTGGACCGAGTGTCATACTTGAGGCGGTGGCCTCGCATGGTCTTTGGTTTTGGCATGCTTTTGTTTGGAGTTGCGGGGTCAAATAACGACCTAAATGTTATCGACCAATCATTCGATAACATTATCGACGGGGTTGAGTCGCCCCAATCATTTTATGCTAATAACGTAAACTTTAAGTACGGCTACTACTTGGTTGATGGTATTTACAACGAATGGGCGACACTTGTTGAAGCTTTCTCGTCACAACTTGAAGACAAACGCAAGTACTTTACAAAGAAACAAGAGTCGGCAAGGAAAGATATTGAAAGAGTGTTTGGTGTTCTTAAAAAAAGATTTGCTTTGATTGCCAACCCAATAAGGTTTTGGACACGAGAGAGGATCATGGACGTCGTGTATACTTGTATTATTCTACATAACATGATATTGGAGTACCGAGGCTTGGCGATATGTCAAAATTACCAAGATGATGTCCCAAGTGCCGAATCAACAATCGACAATAACCAAAGACTCGACAACATAATGAATCTCAAGAACCGTGAGATACACGGAAACCTCCGGCATGAATTAGTCGAGCATTTGTGGGCTAGACGTCCCGATGATGTTGTGTTAGATTAGTTTTTTATTTTTTTATAGTTTATTGTAAACATTACTCTAATTTTTAATTAACTTTATTTTTGGTTTAATATAACTTTGAAAAATTTAGAAAGTATCAAAAAAAATACAATAAAACTGGATAAAGCTGCTGCTCACCTCTAGCCACAACAGCATCAGGTGAGTGAGCAGAAGCTTTATCACCCTGCCAACTGGGCGCTGACATGGAGCAAAATAAGAGGATAAAGCTTGTGCTCACCTCTAGCCACAACGGATAGTCTTATTTTTTTTCCTTATTATTAGGAATTAAAGTTGGAATATGCGACAAGTTTTGTCATTATAAATAGGGTATTATGTAAAGAATTTCTTTTGAGGGTTTTGAGTTTCGGGATTATAACAAAAGTATCTAACCTTATCTTGTTCAAATGTCGTATCTTTCTGTTTTGTGCTGACAATTGGTATCAGAGCTTAGATAAGTTCATACCAGGAGTTGAACTCACCAAAGAAGAATCGAGTTCGTGGGAGGCGATCAGAGCCATGGCGAGCTAGGTAATAATCTTCGGGTTCACGTGAACCTACTAAGTTTTGAAGTTTTAGCAGAACGGCTATATATAAAACCTTTTTTAAAATGCAAACTTAAAAGCTAAATTATAGGTTTTAAATGAAACTAACATATCAGTGTGAAAACAAACAATGTTGAGTTCCAAGACCTTGCCTTAATAGGTTTATTCCAATTTTTGAATTTATTTATTAGTTATTAATGTTTTCATCAGATTTTCTTCCTCATACTCTATTTTATGGTAATTTATGTGCAAATCGTTGTTTCTTCAATCTACTGTACTATTTTTCATTCTATTTAGTCAAGTTATCAGTTATAAACTAGCTGATTTCAGACAGCCAAATATGTGGTTGTGTAGCCGAGTTATAAGGCGAACTACTTGATATGCTTGCAAACTGAGTTCTGTGAATAAATCAATTTTTGTTACATAATTTGTGATTTTAATTTCTATTGACGATGTTTTTTTTTAATTATTATATTGTATTTTACCTGTTCCGAATCATTGAACAAACCCGAAAATTTTGTGTTCCGTTATTTAAAAGTTAAGCATCTAAAAATAGTGAACCCATTAAAAAAAATTCTTAAATTAGTCACTAATCGGAAAAAAATTTAAAGGATTTGGTGGTAAGTGGTGACAAGCCTTTTGTTATTAAAAGGAGGGGGACATAGTAAAACCGTTGCATAGTTTTTTTTTTTTACTTTCATTAACTTATTTTCAGTCTTAGAGTGAAGGGAGTGGGGGCTTGAATTGTGTTACGAGTTGTCACGTGACAAAAGTGGGGTTCAAAACTCAAGCCCCCAAAAGAGAGGGGAGTGGAGGGGCTTAGGTTTCAAATGTTATTTATTTATTAAAAAAACAACCAATCACCTCATCTTACCCACATCCCCAAAGGTTATTTAGATACAATGCGTAACCTAGAAATTACAATATATATATATATATATATAAAAGTAGGGAAATGGTAAAACGAGAACTGTACTTTCGTGAAAGAACTAAAAAACTCATTTTATAACCACAAACTTATTTTAATCAAAAAGGAAGTTGTGGTTAAAAATTAAAGGTGATAAAGTATTAAAGGGAATATTCCCTTTTGGAAAAAGAAAAACATTGGTGGGCCCAGATCTTTACACCGCTGTAAACCCATCGTAAATTTTTTTTTACGGCGGGATTACCCATTTTTACATCGGTGTGTAAAAAAAATTCACATTTTACGTCGGGGTTCTTACGGTTCTTTCACGAAAGGTAGGTTCTCATTGGAACCTAATCCATATAAAGTATTACATATTGAACGAGTCAAAAATTAATGTCATGTTTTATTCGAACTATTGAAATACTCTTGATTATCAATTTTATTACTCTTTATAATTTACTTATCTTATGTTTATATTTTCCTGTTACATACGCAACTAGACTAATATTTTGACCAGTGGGCTATTGATATTGGACGGACTGTTGCTTGTGATGGGCCTTTGTTACTGTTGGAGCTTACTGACTGGGCAACTTTCACATGGGCTTTTAAGCCTGGATGATATTATATCTTCAACCCTAATTAGATTGTTCTAGAGCCACCTATATAACTAGTATTAAGACACTCTCCCAAAAAGATCATTCATAATGTCATCCAAACTCTCCCTAATTATTTTTTTTATTGAGTTTCTATAGAGATCTATCTTTCTCTCACCCAGGGTTTATTATATTCTAGAGTTTATTCAGATTCTAAATGATCTTGTGTCTTGCTTGATTATAGATTCTTGTTAGTGTTTTGAGTCTATAATCGTTGATCGTGTGAAAGATTTGATACAGATCAGTGTGTTAACGATTTATTTGTGGTGAGAGTTTTGTTTCTCTTTATTGTTTGTTGATACTTTATTTTTTGTTGAAGTTTTTTAAGAATAAAGTCTGTTTGTTTCTGTTCGATACAGACATGGTATCAAAGCGAAAGCTCTTGATTCAAGTTTGCTTCCCCTATTAACTGAGGATTTGATCTTATATCATAAATCTGGTCTTCGGTCTGTTTTTTGTTTCGATTCTTGACTGAAGATTTGTTCCTCAAGATAGATCTAGTTTTTGGTTTTTGACTACGTTTTTACCGGAGATCTGATCGTTAATGATATGGTCTTAATGTTCATGTTTTATAGATCTGGTCTGCTACTCATAGATCTAGTTTTATCAGTTATTTTCTGGTAAATAGACAGAGAGATGTTATTTTGAGCATGTATTAGATTTTTTTTATTGTTTCAGATAATAAACACATTTGTGTTCTAGCTTGTTAAAATTGGAGATATATTCGACGATTCAAAAGTGGTTCGAGTTGATAGAGTTTCTGGTTTCCTGCTTCTTGAGTGTCTTGCCATTGATGGGTTAAAGACCAGTGCATTTGAGGTATATGTTTTTACTCGCTCTGATGTCATACCTGGAATGGTGGTGAAAGCTAACATTATAATTGTTTTCATACCTGGAATGGTGGTGAAAGCTAATGTTATAATTGTTGATAGTGTTGGTGCACATTCAGTCTTCAGTGTGATTGATTGCAAGTCTAAAGAAATACAATCACACAAAAGAAAAGACTTGTCAATGCTTGGGTTCTATTTGCCGATCCATCAACTAGGGTTGTTGGTTTGACCTTGAACCTCCACCTTGTTCATAATAATGCTCCACCCTCATGTATGAGCGGTGCGTTTTCAAAACCGAAGGTGTTTGTGCTCGTGTTAGCATCGATCTTTTCATACCCATATGTTTTTTACACGGACAACATACAGTAACATTTGACTAGAAACCAGATCAAACCAGTCATCTTTTCTAAAAAGAATCAAACATTGTTTCTGACAGTATATTATCAAGGGAATCGATAGTCTCAAAACCCCCCCAAAACCTCTACCCATTGTGTTTTAGAACAATCATACCTGCATACTTCACTGCAATCTGTAGGTCACCAGTACTATCAATGAAGTACTCCGCATATGCATTCTTGAAATCCCCCTTAGGGAGTGGGATATGGTAGAGGTATCCCGGTTTGACATCTTCAGTTGAAGTGCTAGACGCCTCGACCAACAGGACGCTATTCTCAATATCGAGAACTATTTCCACATCCTCGATGCGGAGCCCATCTACAGGCATTTTAAGGAAAATCACAACTTGATGGCCTTCTAGTTTTTTCTTGCAAATCACACTATCCGACAGTAGTTGCCTCTTGACCCCAGCAGCAGCATAGTTCTTAGTAACCTTTCCAACCATCACATCAGTAGTTTTGGACATAATGCTCTTTGCAAACCATCTAGCAACTGTCAAAAACATCTTGTTTAAGAATGCACAGGGAAGTATCCCATCACCCTTGTAGCCTTCATTTTTAACAGCATCTTCGAACCATGGGTAATGAAACCTTTCGTAGAAATTATGATCCTTGATGTCAGCATTTTGAGGTTCGGTGGGTTTTCCATGAAGAAGCTGGTTGTCAATACAATCAGAAACTTTTGGCTTTCCAGCACCTTTCGGCATTTGCTCGGCTAACTTCAACTTCAACTTCAACCTTAAATTTCCGACACCAGTCATCGGTTTTAGAAGAGTGACGACTTTCTTGGACTTATAGAGGATTAACAAACTTAGGCCTGTCATGTTATCAAATTTGTTTTGGATCATGTAATTCAGTTTTGTGGTTCATGTCTTTGTAAAATTGTGAAATTTTTTATAGAATCAAAGTTTTTTTTCTTTACATGTTAGTAAGTTATAAGTTTTGATCAAGTCGAATGAGTGCTTACATTCTTTACAAAGCTTTGTTAATCTACTTGAATCCAATTTGTCTTGTCTGTTTCTGATTAATGATCGTGTGATTTTGTGTTGATCGGAACATGTGTGATTGTCTTATAGTCTAGTGTTTGCTTTGTTGGCATGACTATAACTGAGTTGTTTGTTCTCAAATGTGGCTTTAAAATTTCTCTTATATGTCTTCTTAAAATCTTTTGTTAAACACGTCTGAGGCTAGATTTGTTCTAATATTTTTTATCTTCAAGTTGATGATCATTGTTGATGGTAGTTCGTAGGTCTAGTCGTGTTATTGAGAATTATTAGGCCATCAAATCATTTGATTTATGTTTCTTTGTGATCATTTACTAGTCATAAAGATAAATGTTTATGAAACTGTTATACTTGTTTATACAAATAATAAGTTGGTTACATGTAAATATGTAATAGTAAAAATGAATTCTCCAAAAATGAATTTTTCTCTGTGTGAATTTTTTTATGGGTTAAAGATCGTGTGATTTTTGTATACATCCAGAACATTGTGCTTGTTGTGTCTTTGTGGTCTGGTTGGAGTTGAGTGCTTTCGAGTGTTAGATTCATTTTGAGTTGCATTGGTTTATTTCTGGTTGATTCGTGTTATTGTAAAGTTAAAAGGAGTTCTTTTTATCTAATCAAAGGTTTGGATAATCAAATTAATCTTTATGTTCTTTACAATTGAGTTACATGGATCATGTTTTATCTATATATTTGAGTCATATTATTCTGTCGTTGTTGATTATGATTTTTTACTGCACATATTTTTATTTGAATCTGTGTGTAGTATCAAAAGTGTTCTAGTCTATTAGAAAATGTTTTCTGATTGTTTTCTTTCTATGTGTGCAAAAAAGCTGTATCTGTATATTGATATATGGATTCAGTTTTATCCATACGTAGTGAAGTCAAAAAGTCGTGTGACTTGTATATTTTCAGGCATATTCCTCTGGTAAAGAATCTTGTGATTCTTTCTTGATTGATCATATTAATTTGAGTTGGTTACAGATTTGTATGATTCTGTATGCTTTTGTATGATCGTTGCATGTTTGCTTTTTCGACATATGGTTATATCAGATGGTTTATGTTATGATAATAGAATGTGTGAACATTGTCTAATCAAAATATGTTTTTTTATTGTCTTATTAGGAATTTATTGTATTTGTTCTTTGGGCATATGTTCTAGTCTTGTTGGATGTGGATTTAAAGATCACTTCCTGTTGGAGAGTTTTCGTTTTTTTTAAGGTTTCTGTTACTATGAGTGATATCATAAGCATATCAATTTAAATTGGTTTACGAAAATGGCAAGTTTAAAAAAAAATCAACACAAACTTAATGATGGAAAGCAAAGTTCAAAATTAACAAATGTTACCAATGATGGAAAAATATTGATTAATTTATAAAAGAATTTCTAAAACTGTGGGTATGTTTGGCAAAACTAGCTGGTAGCTAGAAGCTATTAGCTGTAGCTGGAAGCTGTAGTTTTTATAAATATATTTTGGTGTTTGGCAGAGTAGCTGGAGCTTTTAGTAAAATATATAAAATGACCAAAATCAGCATTAACTAAAAGCTTGTATGCATGTTTTTTTTGTAATGATAAAATGGGTATTTGTGTCATTAGTTATTAAAAGCTTGTAGCTAGTAGGAGCTTTTTCTTAAACGCTAGTACTAGTAGCTTTTCAATATAGAGTTTTTTCTCCTAACCTAAAAGCTTCAAGCTCCTTCAACCAAACAAGGTTTTTTATTGACCATGAGCTTTTTCTTAAAAGCTTGAAGCTTGAAGTTCATAAACGCTCCTTGCCAAACATACTTTTTGTGCAGAAAGTACTCATTTAAATTTGTCATGTTTTGTTCTATTGCAGAAGAAAGCTATCGAAATATATTCCAGGTTTCAAATATTGTCATGTTTAGTAATTGTATGGACTGGGCGTAGATGCTGGACATAAAGGATGGCTGGGTTTAAAGATGCAAATAAAAGTTGGCATTTTGTCAATGTTTTTTCAAAAAGTTTTTTAAGTCATCGTCTATCGACAACATTTTCTTGTTCTTTTTTATTCACATCGTCTTTGCTGTTGGTCTCGTAAATAACTTGGTGTTTTGATAAACACTCCTATTAATTTGTTTTTTTTTTTTTGACAAATAGTGTTGTGTTAGCTATTGCTACGAATCTTGTACTTTGTGACAAAACTAAACATTTTGAGATATAAATGCTCAATCCATTCTGGTAATAAAATTGTGGGGGTGTTGAAATACTCTTGATTATCAATTTTATTACTCTTTATAATTTACTTATCTTATGTTTATATTTTCATGTTACATACGCAACCGTACTAACGTTTGGACAAGTGGGTTGTTGATATTGGACTCTGACTGTTGCTTGTGATGGGCCTTTGTTGTTATTGGAGCTTACTGGACTAAGCAGCTTTCGCATGGGCTATTAAAGACGTTGGCTTTTAAGCCAGGATGATATTATATCTTCAACCCTAATCAGATTGTTCTAGAGCCACCTATATAACTAGTATCAAGACACTCTCCAAAAAAGATTATTCATAATATCATCCCAACTCTCTCTAATTGAGTTTTCTGAGACATATATCTTTCTCTCACCTGGGGTTTATTATATTCTAGAGTTTATTCAGATTCTTAATGGTTTTGTGAGTATCTTGCTTGATTGTAGATTCTTGTTAGTGTTTTGAGTCTGCAATCGTTGAGCGTGTGAAAAATTGTATATAGGTGATTGTGTTAACGATCTATTTGTGGTGAGAATTTTGTTTCTCTTTATTGTTAGTTGATACTTTATTTTTTGGTTGAAGTTCTTTAAGAATAAAAGTCTGTTTGTTTCTGATCGATACCAAATTTTGACACGAACCATCGTTTCTTTTACGTCAAAACTATCGTTTTTAACAAATTGATTATCAGGATTCATTTGTTTTGTATCTCATTTTATTAATGTCTTTACTTATTTATAACTATAGATACAAAATACTACTTAACATAATCCAAAACTGATAAATAAAAAAGTGTAACGTAGATTTTGGTGATGATACATATTCTAATTTATCAATTTTCCAACGCCTAATACATCGAAAATACATGCCAAACACTGTAATCCTTGCTAACATTTAAACTCAAAATCTTATTCAAAATGGGAAAAATAATTAATCAAAGTGATGTACTCTATAATCAAGTGGATGTGGGATCAAATCCTACAAAAGGTAGATGTATCATGATTTTAGCCTATTAAAAAGAAACTAAGAGGCTGTTTGGTAGTCTCTTAACGAGGCTCTTAACCATTCAGCGCTGAATGATTCAGCATTCAGCTCGTTTGTTTCAGCTTCTGAATGGAATGGTTAAGTCTGAATCATTAAGATTTGTGATGTTGCTGAACCATTAAGCACTGAACTATTAAGCACTGAACTAGGCTGAACCTTAATGAGACTTCCCTACCAACGTGAGACAAGAAAACTAACCATTAAGAGGTCCAACTTAATGATTCAGCGCTTAACCATTCAGACCTCTTAATGATTCAACACTTAATCAACCAAACAGCCCCTAATTTATCTTGAGATATTGTAGCCTCTTAACGAGGCTCTGAACCATTCTGTTCTGAATGGTTCAGCATTTAGACTGTTTGTTTCAACCTAAGAAAGGCTCTGAATGGAATGATTAATAGCTGAACCATTCAGACTTGGTGCATAGCTGAATCATTCAGCACTTAATCATTCAGAGCCTTTTAACCATTCAGACATCTTAATAATTCATCACTTAATCAACAAAACAGCCCCAAGGCTTTTTCTTTTGTTTTCTTTTGGAAATTTCTATGAAAGAAACGTTACAAAAAAAAATCAACATTTGAGTTTGAATTACACGGAGGAGCGTAGGATAAATTGAAATGTCTTTGTAGATGATGACCAAACTTTCATTCAAATACAAACCTTATTGACTTCAAGACATGACACGGGTTCATTCTGACCACATACGAGAAACATCCCACAAAACAAACACACGCGTAGGTACTCAAATCAGCAGCCTCGGTTTTGGGCATGGGCGGGGTGGGCGACGGCCCAAGGCCCACACTCCCGGGAGGCCCGAAATTTTAAAAATTTAAAATATATATTATGTATAAAGTGTATTTAAATTATTTTGGTGTGGGAAGTGAAAATAACACCAAGGTAGATGAATTGGTTAGTGAATTGTATTTTAAGATAAAGGACTTGAGTTCAAATCCCACTTCATTCATTTAAATTTAATTTTTGTATAACAATGCATTTAACGGAGAAGACCGCCTTTTCTTTATTTTTTTAATATAATATATATTCTGGATATTGATGTTTGATAATTAAAAGTTGAAATTTGAATTACTCATATTTGAAAACTGAAAGTTAAAACTTGAATTTTATAAGGGGCCCAATTTTTTACAGTCGTCCTAGGCCCAAAACATTTCGGAGATTATCGGAGACGGCCCCTGCTCAAATGGTTCAAGATTTGATCATAAATGTAATAGGAATATGTTGAATACGATCAAAATATTTAATTCTTGGATTTTGAGTTAATGTGTTGTTTAGCTTCTCCATTCCATAAATCACTTTACTAAAAGCTTTTTCATGACCACGAGCTTATATATAGCTCACTGGTTGGGATATGACGGAAGACTTTTGGCCGCTTGGTCAGGAGTTCGATTCCTGATCCAACTGGTTTTACCGGCTCTTTGCCGTCGTGCTCTCGGGCGGGTGAAGGGTCGGGTTTTTTCCGGAATAGGTGGCTTGGTGTGTGTTAGCTACCTGGCGCATTCTAGGGCTGACACCTAAGACATGTCTTCACCTAGAAGCGTATGGGCGCTTTCACGATTGTTAGGTGCCCGAGTAGCTGACACGTCAATTTGTTAACCGTTCAAAAAATAAACTTTTTCATCAGTTACAAATTTTGTTGAATTTGACTACCCCTCAACCAGAGGAAAATTAATTGACGCTTTGATTGAACTATTATGTCTTTATAATTTGTTTCTTTAAATTTATGACTTTTCTTTAAATTTATGGCTTGTGCTACCATCGTTCATCACCTCCAACATTGTGGGCGAGGTTTCCTTAGTCTTGTCAGTGACGTGCCAAAAAAATAATTTATGGGTGTCGAATATTTTTGGAGTCGTTTGACTATCACTACATAAAAAAATTGGTACCGATCGCCCATATAAAAAATACAATCAAACAAAATTTTATATACTCAACAAAAATACGTCAAGCATGATTATAAATACATAATAAAAATTCAATACATCTAAAGTTGTTCTCTACGTGTAGCGTCTGGTCTTCTGTTCCTTCCTATTATTTTTTTAATTTTACAATTGCTGCTAAAGTGGATTGGTTTATTAAGTTTCGATTTTAAAGATGTCATTAAGCTTTCATATGCCCATGGCCTTTAAGAAACTAACTAGAACACTAGATAAACAGTTGGACTTAATTATCTATGGGCTTAAATACTTATATTAGATTAGATGTGTACATTTATGTTTAAATAGGCTTAATTATTTATCTTATTAGATTACATTTCTAAATATGTAAATTTCTAGTTTAATTTTCTTTGGGTTTGGTTGCTACATTTCATAGGGTTGGTGTCAATATTTGCTGAGGTCGGTCGGGATTTTAACAAATATATAACATTAAGAAATAACAAAAGGGTAGGCAATCGTGTCCATAAAATGAGTATATCCCTGCCTTGTTTTTAAACCACATCTGAGTGATATATGTTAAGGGAGGGGTGTTCATGAGTTGAGCTAAGCCAGGTTAAGCTGAGGCTCGGCTTGGTTATAAACCGAGCTGGTTCGGCTCGACTCGGATGTAAAACCGAACTGAAAATCAAAGCTCGAGCTCAGTTTGGTTTGGCTCGAAATTAAAAAGAAAAAAGAAAAAAGGTAGCTTTCAAAATTCAATAAACTAAAATACTATTCAATAGTTTAAGATTACACATTTAATATAAGTTGAACCTAATACATGACAAGCTAAAATCAAGTTCAAACAAATAAGGCTCGAATTTCGACGAAATACAGTATAAGTTCATCAGCATACGAATTAACCCTCTAAATATGCAATAGATGTCCGATTGAACTCCTAAATACTTACATCTTTGAAATCAAAACACTATTGAATTTGATAACTTGAGTACTTAGACAATTATCATTATGCTACGGTTTATTAAAATAACTTGATTAGTTGTAAATTCAATCCCAATCACACAATCTTTATACTACTATTAACAAATACTAAATATGTCACATGTTCACCATCTTTTTAAACATGTTTACCATCTTTTTAAACATGTTTAAAGTTATTTAATATAAAAAATAATATATATTAAAAAATAGAATTATCTGAGCCAAACATAACCGAGCTCAGCTCACTTTCTAACCCAGCCGGGTCGGCTCAATTTCAAACGAGCCATATTGAGCGAGCTTCGAGCCACGATCTTTTTGGACAACCTATATATGTTGTAAATCTGTAATGGAAGACAATAGGCGGGAAAGGTAGTTGTAAGTCGTTAAATAGTTGTTAATGAGAATGATTGGTCACCGCCGATTAATCAATTATGTTATCCTTCTCTCTCTCTATCCCCCACCCACACCCACTCTCTCTCTCTCCCTCGCTTATTTTTACTGATACCATAATTGCGGAAATATTTGATGACACCATAAAAGTTGAGGGTGTATTTATGAACATATATCTTGTACATAATTATTGAAGATAATGTTACAGACAATAGTTGTCTTCAAGACATTATTATAGACAATACCTATCTTGAGTGCATTATTGTGAACTACCCCCCCCCCCCCCCCCCCCCACACACACAAACAAACTACCATGATAACAACATACTGTTCAAGTGACAAGTCATGGCCGGCCCTTGGGTGGGCCGGGGAGGCCAACCGGCTAGGGCCCGAAAATATCGGGGCACATTTAAAAAAAATTAGTATATGTTTTTTTAAACACATCTTCAAATACTAGTAACCCATAACAAGTTTAAAAGCTCATTACTCATTTAATTTAACTAAATAAAAAAACAAAGAGAACAGAAGAAACATGCGACACACAGAAGCAAACAAAATTTTCCCCCAACCTAATTCAAAAGCTTTGGGCTAAAATGAATGTTAAAGAAGCTTCATTCAGCCTCGGCTACCTATTCGCTTAATACGGTACGTCATTAAGTCATTGTAATACTTTAATTGTCGTTTAAAGAAAATAGTGTACGTTATTTATTTCGTCAAGGCTTAAGGGTAAGAGACACATTTTTCGTGGCTTGACCCAGGCACCTGAATTCTCAGGGATGGCCCTGTGACAAGTCATAATGGATTGACTTCTTCATGTCAACAGCACCGAGCATACCGAATAACACCACAATAACCACCGTCCCATCTATGATCATGACGTACTAAGAATTGAGAAGAATTTGTTTCCCTTGTAAACATGCCATCCATCACACACGCAACACAAAAAATGAGAACAAGGATATATGTTGATTTATACCAATGCACCAACGTTGCTGGCACGTTCTGCTGTGATTTACACTGGTTGTGCTTCTGCATATTTACATATATAAAGACAAGAAAAGAGTTTTAAGGTTACTATATGAAGAAACATGCATCATTTACATATATAATCACACATGTATCATGTGCATTGTACATGCACATGCACATGCACATGACAATATAATAATCAAGTGTGGTTGTGATGGAATATCACTCTTTGCTGTTGGAAGATTTGTCTTTCTTTTGTCCACCAAGAATACGCGATATTTGCAGACCTCTGCTGAAGGCTTGGTTGAACAACATACGCGTTTGGAATTCTGAAACAAATGGGAACCAAGCAAGAAATGCAACAGGCGTAAACAGAAGTAATCCCATTATTATTTCATAGTATTGTGCTAAGCTTCTGATTGATGACCACATTCCAGATCGTCTCAGAAATGGCTTCAAAGCTTGTGCAATCTGATAAACATAAACAATACTAATTAACATCTACTACTAACACACACAAATATGGCTTTATTGTTGATGACTCACCAGAAGCAGTCCCCAGCCGGTAGGGAGGAACGCGAGGATGCATATTATTATATCCTTCAATGTCATATGAGGTAGTGCAATCAAGGTAATTAGAGTTGAGGCAAATGCGACCACAATAAAACCGTTGATCAATCTGAATAGAAGCTGATAATCAGCACTAAGTGTTTTTCTCCAATATGACATGGTCTGGAATCAAATAGCAAAAAAACATATATGAATTAGATATAACAAAGAACAAAATCATGAAATAATAACCAAGTTGAAAAAAACTACTCAGGTTTCATTATTGTTCCATTGTTGTGAAATTACTTGTATGGTATATATAATTTGGTTACTATTTAGTGATGATCCTTTCAACTTTCAAGTTGCCTTAAATGGAACAATTATGAAACTTCGCTCTTATATAGTGAATTTCTTTCATCGTTGTTACCACCTACTTCAGGTTAAACACAGGGGCAGACCTAGCTTGAAGCTAGGTGCCGCGTCCGTTGCTACTCAACTTTGCGCGCGTAGTGGAAAATTTGTTTTTTTTTTACGATATTTGGAAAACGTTACTACTAAAATGAAAAACGTTACTACTGAAATTAATTTCTAGATCCGCCACTGGTTAAACATGAAATAAATAATCATTAAAAAGTAAATCAAGATTCATATATGTTATAATTATGTCACTTAATACTGATTTTTAATAACTATATAAAAAAAATTCACAACAATGGAACAATGTTAAAACTTGAGTGATTATTGTGGTTAGAAAAAGTGTGGTTAGCAGAACACTGCTATTAGGTGAAATATTTATGAGTAAGTAGTTTCATTACTGGAGTTGGGTCTAAATGTAAGATACCTTCATTATAACAAGCGCTCCAATGATCACAAGCCATGAAATTCCATAAACCTGCAACCAAAAGGCAAGTATTAAGACGCTTGAGATAAGATCGTTGCTAGGGTCCAACAGACACTTAGTAGAATGCATGAAACGTACCAGAAAACTTTTGCTCTCAGTTAAGCTGAGGTGATACACAAGTCCAAACTGATAAATAAAGAACCGAAGCGCCAAAACAATCTCTGTGATGGTACCGCGTACCCCAGAAGATGTAAGATGTTCTTGTTCTTTTTCCCACCATGACTCCCAACTTTTATCAACAGAAACACCGATTCCACCGCGGTTGCTGATCCACTTACTCCAATCTGTCCAATCATCAACAATCTTTTGCCACTCAAATCCCGAGGGATTAAAAAGAAAGGGAGCAAATAGCCATGACCCCACCATAAACCACATTGATACTGTAATCAATATGTATGCAACTGAACCTCTATAAGATTGACCAAAAACTTCATATACAACAAGTAATATCAAAAGCTCGAGGCCCTTGACAAAGTGGCTTCGAGAGTAGAGCCTGTAATTATCAGCAAACTTGGCATGAAACACGACAAATCCACGGCCAGTAGGTCGGTACTGTGCACCACCGTGAAGTAAAGTTCTTCCGTAATAATGGGTTTTTGTTCCAAGTGAAAAGGTAAAAAATACAGAAGCTAATTGCAGTTGCATGAGAACAAAATCAGTAAATGCTTTATGAAATCCTCTTTCAAGACCGATTTCCATCATCATTGGTAGTGCCATCAAAAAGCCGATTTGAAAAAAAGACTGAGAAGCAAGAGCTACTTGAAGGGGTTTATCATTAATAACTGCCCTGTTTGTAGTAAATTCTCTCTCCAGTCCACTAAGAACAAGATAAAGGCGCCCGTAGAGGAAGACATATACAATAAGCACAGTGAGCTGTCATACAACAAAAATTATTGGTCAAATTACTGAAAACTAAAGCTTAGAAAAGCATGTTTTCACATCTTACAAGTGTATTGAAATAGAATCCAACAGTAGTGAAATAGCAAGAGAGCATGCGAAAGAAATCAAAACGGTGTCCAAGCCTATATATGTCACGACTCATTGTTTGCTCCCCGTTTCCATTGGCTATTTTTGCCTCGAATAAAGATATTTGGTTGAGACCAACATCTCTCCCTTTACCAACTTGTATGTATTCATGATGAGTAACATTTCCTCCACGTAATGTAGAATTGAAACCTGAGAAAAAATGAAATGTAAACAGAAGACAGCAAGCCATAGTGAGTGGTAACAAAGGAGAGAGCGAGTTCATAACGACTTACCTGCAAATATATCCTCACTCAGGTTAACAATTCTAGAAGCCTTGCTCACACCCCCTCTGGTCAAGTGAAACAGCCTTTCAAACACATCTGGATGTCCGTAATGAAATCTGACTCTGAATGAGCACGGGTGCATGAACAGATAATGAGTTCAGAGATATCGAAATAAAAAAAATAACAATAATTTGCCAGTATGTTGCGAGAACCTTCACTTCATGTAATGTCTCCTATACATATGATGTTTTTCTTTTTAATAGCCGTAATCATTAAAACGGTTACCTAAAGAATACTTTTTTTACCTATTTTTTCCTTTTTGATGGAGGAAAAATATGTTGAACAATATTGTAAGAGTAAGAGATGCAAAGAAGATAATCATTAAAACTCTTACCTAAAATATGATAGTATAATACTCTTTAACATGTGCCAAGACCATATAATAACAAGTATTTTTGAAATAAGACAAATGAATATCAAAAAACTTACTTTAGCGGATTGGCCAACAATCTTTGCCCAATAGTTACAAAACTTGTCTCTTGATTTGACATGAACCATGCAAGAGAAGAAACACTGAAAGCAGAAATCGTACAATAAAAGGTTATTAAGCATAAAGGGGAGTAATACACATGTTATGTAGAAAAGAATTCAGATTTCATTTGACGAAAATGAATGCCTAACAGATCTGTGAATCACAATTAGTTTGATTGCAGTCAATTTTTTGTGCTTTGTTTTTTATTAACTAGTAATTAGAAATTTGTACAATCTTCAAACATTCTTAGTAAACTTAAGCTATATGTCAAGTCAAATATTCATTTTTTATGGAGCGACATATGAAACCAAATGAACAAAAAAAAACAAAAAAAAAACGAGGAAAAAGTGGGTCCTTGGTGTACCTGCCAGTGAATATATGCTCCCTAAGCCCAAGAATGGTTGGGGTCCGCACGCCATGTGTGACAAGAAACTCTTGAAGCAAATTCCTCATTTTAAAAGCTTCTTCCATGTAGTTGTCCTGTTGATTTGACAATGAACATGCTAAAACAATGTAATCAGCAAAAATTAAGGCATATAAAACAAAAATACCTGGTTCATATCTATTGTTTGCAGGCCCTCCCCACGTGTAAAAATTATTGCATGGTTTTGGTTTTCTGGCTTTCCCTCACCCAAAATGGCAGGCCCGGGAAGTTTTATACGATATATAACCTGAACAACGGAATTGCATAAGTATTAACATACTTTTCTAGAAGAAGTTTGAAATTGATTAATATACAATCCAACCTCACTTCTACTTTGACTGTCAAATTTATTTGAACATGTCAACTTTATTCTTGTATGGCAAGAACAACAAACACTGGTTGTCAACCAGATACTTTTTGCACCGACATGTTTATCAATATATAACTACTGTTGTTATAGTAGCAATAATAGTATTTAATTATATTACTTGTGAAATATCTTAGTATTATTTGACTTAATGTAATATCGTAGTTAATGTCAAGAATATCCATTGGAAAATAACTTCTGAATCTCAGCCTGTTTGGTTCACAGAAATAGTTGTAACAGGAATCTGAAATTCAAGGGATAGCATGTTTGGATGGAAAATAAAGAGGATTTTAACATTCTTTCCAAATATGAACAAATTCAACCAAATGAATTGAAATCTCCCCTTCCCTCACCACCACCAGAACCACTGTCACAGCCCCCATTGCCACCACCACATTGAATTTCTTCAAAAACTTTACAAGCCAAAATAAGATTTTATTTGCCAACAAAACACATCAAAGAGTCCAATTCCTTTGACGGTTTCCAATACCTTCAAATTCCAATTCCTAAGAGAGATTCCAATTCCTTTCAATAATAATAGTTTATTATACTATAGGGCCTAGAGTGTACTTGTGTCTATTATATAAACCCTACATGTAAACATGATTGATACACAATACAATTTACGTTCTGATTATTAACATTAACTAGGTATCGGAGCTCGATCCCTAACACTATTTTTTCTGCCACCACATTGCTGACCCTTTCTTCTTCTGCCGCCAGACATCGCTGGAAGAGGCAACTACAATAACACACAAGGAGATTTCAACAACTGAAATCAAGGCGGAAGTAACTGTAATAACTTTTCTTGGGCCTGTTATCAGAACACTATTTTTGGTACATGTTCTTAGCGGATTATTATTATTAATATTATCATTATTATTTGTGTATATCTCATTATTAAGGAATATCTCTTGTATATTTAGGATTATCCATTTGTAGATAGGGTTTGTTTGTAATTCACCCTATATAAAGGGCATTGTTATGGATAATAATACAGAGAGAATAATTCCTACGAATTCCTTTACATGTAACATGTATGGCGTAGGTCATGTCCCGTCTCAGTGCCCAAATCGTAATCCCGGAGACAACCACCATAACATGGTTCTAATCTGGTTTCATTTTTTGCACGCGGAACGCACTGTCACCGGTGTCCTCAACAAAGTCTGAATTCCGGGTTCCTCTCAGGACAGTCCCTAGTTTATGGTGTGATAATCTAGGTGCCACCTATCTTTCAGCAAATCTGGTATTTCATGCTCGTACAAAACATGCCGAGGTTGATTTTTCACTTCGTTCGCGAAAAAAGGTGCACAATGGAAGCACTTGGTTCAATTCATTACCACAGACGATCAGATTGTAGATGTTTTCACAAAGTCGCTGCCCTCAAAACGTTTTCTTCTATTACAGTCCAGGCAGTGGCTCGCTCCCCGTCCTTATCTTGAGGGGGAATATTAGACAATAATGATAGTTCATATTATATGGCCTAGAGTGTAAACGTGTTTATTATATAAGCCCTACATGTAAATCTCACCTGAAATGATAGACTCGCGAAAATCAATTGAAGCACACACCAACATGTTTCCTATATGGAAGTTCTAGGGTTAGGCTATTTAATTTTTAACCAACTTAAGAATGAGTAGACTCAAGTTATGTCGTCTCTAACAAGCCAAATGGGTAGCAAACTAATAACCAAAAAGGAAACCGGTCAAATATATTGAACATGTAGGAAGACTCCTAAAGTGTATATTTATTTTTTAATGCATAAGCTTCCTAATTATGAATTATGATAATAATTAATAAGAAACCCAGATTACTATTAACAATATAATTTATACTAATTTATACATTAGTTATTCATAATAAATATACGAAAGAAATATTAGATAGGGTGGATGACCTAACCAAATAAATCACCCATTTTGACCCATGACCCAAATGAATCTTTGAATATGGACTGACTGAGTCTCTAAAATAAAACTGAAAGTTGTACCTGATCTTGGTTTTGAACTGGGTCAGAGTCACCGTCACTGGACTTTGGTACAGCTTTCACAAGAACTGAATAATAGGAAACCCGGTCAACTACTTTTTTCAGTTTTTCATCGCTAGTTTCTTCAACTTCATCAATATAGGCAACACGAAGAGAAGGATACCTGCTCATGAATGAAATGAAGACAGTTTATCAAATGCAATACCTAAATGTGGCAATTTCGACCCATTTACTTATGAATGGGTCAATTTGTGCAGTGTTGTATCACAAACGAGCCAAACGGGTCTAATTAACATTTTGCTAAAAGGCTTGAAGGGTCAAACACGTGGAAAGGCAATGTGTGTTTTAAACGCATAAAACCTCCTAAAAACGTTTAATCAAAGATACAGACCATGCTATAAATATTTCATAGGACAACAAGATGTTTGTGGGTCAACCAAACCCAGCCTGGTCCATACTAAAAATGAACGATTCAACCTAAACCTGTTTTAAGCCATTCGCCATCACGCTTGAGCCATTGATCATCCTATTCTAACAATAACAAGCTTTTCACATATAACCATAAGCTTAAAATGACAAGACATACGTTGTCATGAGCCTTAAAATATCATGGGCACGCGCATCTGCTGATCGTTTTTGGATGCCATATTGTTGGCAAGATACGACATATGTAAACTTCATATCCACCATTGCTTGACATTGTGTCTTTAATGATAAATATTCTTCAGTATTAGATGAAGCAGCCTCATAACCTTTCATCAACTCTGCAACAAGGATAAACTTTATATAAATGCTAAATATTAGATTTAACAAAAATATACTAGAAGGGCAACATCTTGGCATACCATCTTCTTTTGCCATGTCAAGGAAAGCCTGAAGTTCCAATGCTTGGCGATAATACATCATACCGCGTACTAAATTATGATCAAAGTAGAGAGAAATTACAAAATATATAATCATTAAGCAAAATGAAAATAAGTCAATACAAAGATCTTGAGATCAAATTAACCATGTACCGGTTTTAGTTAGCGTTTGACCTCTGTATGATGCCCAATGTCGAAGATGATCTTGCATATCCGGACGATCTTTCAGTTCATCTTCATCTTTGCAGCCCACTCGTTGAAGGAAATTATCCCATTCGTCTATATAATAAACATTATATAATTAAATTAAATTAAATAACTAATCGCTATCATAACACATAGATATGACTAGACAAAGCAAAAAAAACTATGAAATCAAACTGACCTGGGAAGATTTTCTGCAAGTAAAAAAGGATGGAAACCCCATCTTCATTTGGCTTTTCCAAGGCATCCATAGAGAAAAGGACATCCTCATTGAAGTAAGGTGTAAGAACCCTTAGATAAGTGTTACAAAAATATATATCAGGCATCAAAACGGGTATTAATGATGTTATATAGGGCACATATGCAATATTGCAATCATTTACAAAACAAAAAAACGCCACGTACTATTTATTGCTATTTTGTATAAAATATTTGATTAAATCATTTAATTAACTTGGGTTCTATTCACTTGTATCATATTTCTTTCTTCTCAGTTTTGTGGTTCCCATCCCCATACCCACGTTATCATTATCCTCGCATTATCTCGGACCCACAAAATGCAAGTGGTAGATGACCAAATCGAAGAGACCTTAGTTTGGATAAAGATCATGGACATGTAAATTTTAAAATAAAATGTGGTAGGTTATTAAAATAAACGTCATAAGAAGTGTGTACTTCAACTGAAGATTTTATACAAGATATGCACTACTATGGATGGCTGAAAATGCATAAAAATGATGCAACTTACGAGAAAGATATCATGTTTCGAACTTTGGGTGCTGCAGGCATGTCCATAAACAATGAATTTGAGAAGAAAGAAATGCGCCTTCTGGCTTCTATGTTTGAAGGCACATCCATAGCAGATTCTTTTTCCGTCAGCAAAAGACGTAGCCTTGTTATCTGGAGGAAATGAAAATCATGGTTTAAATATTCGGATGCTTGAAAAAGAAATCAGTGACCAACTTTGACATACACAGATTATGTTTCATTTTTAACGAAAGTGAGGAAGCTCTGTTCTTCACTAGTTATGGAAGAACATCATAATAAGGTAAAGACTGGGAATTAAAAACCATGAACTTACTTTCTCTTTCCAATCTTCTGTGCCTTCTGTAATGGGAAAATTAAGAGCTGCAAAGAATTTCTGATATTGTTTTTCCTGTGGTCCTTCATCATCTCCATAAGAGCCACCATGAGTTGATTCCATCAAACTGTATGTGGGACACATGAAGATTTCCATTAAAGAATGTTAACTAACTAACAAGATCAATGCTACCACTTCACCATACCTAGAAATTGACTCGTTTACTATTATGTCTCTTGTCACCACTTCCAACATGTTAAGTAACACAATTACAACTTCATCCTTGTCATTTTTATCATTTTTTATCTGAAAAAAAAAACAAAGACCATGAAAAGTATAACATTTTTTACTTTAGAAAGTTTTAAAGGTCGAATTACTTGCTTTAAAATGATTTGAAAGAAAGTAATATGTTACCAAAAACTCAATAAGTTTAACAAACTGAATGGTGAGGCTAGGCAGTTCACTCATATCAAGCTCGATTAACACTGTTTCCTTCTCTATGTGATTGTCCACTATCGCAAATATCTCGTCCAAAACACTGCGAATGATCAAACCATTTTTTATACAAGTCCCATAAAATAAGTCTATGAAATGACTCAGATGATTATTTACATACGCCTTCTCTCGATCCCCCAAAACCAGAAAATTCATAATATTTCTGCATGAAGCATAGCATTCACGAACTGCATAGACCATATAAGTGTCTGAATTCAGCCTCTTTTGCAGTTCAGAATCCCTTCCAGTACTATCCTTTGCCATATCTAATGCTATAGGAAGCTAAAAATTGACCATAAAAAGTCAACATATGTGCAATTAAAAATTCATGAAAGAACATCATTTGGGAATTGGGATGTAACAAACCTTGCTAGCAAGCAAAAATGGAGGCCACTGAATGAGATCCATATTTATATCTGCCCGGTTTGGCATGAGTAATAGGTTCATTTCCCTAGTAAATATAATAAAATGCACATAGAAATTAGTACAAACTAAAAAAAAATTGAAGATGTATATAGATAAAATCATCTACATAGCACCTATGATTAATCAAATCTTCACCCCTGAAACTTTTAATTATTTCATTCCACATCTGAGCAAACCTTGCTGCATCCTCTTTTTTAGATGTGACCTAAAATAGACACCCGAAAAACTAATTGTATTAAACTGAGACAAAACGTTGTACTATGTAGTTACTAATGATAATAATAAAATTAAACCTTGGTGAATCTTCTTGATAGAGTGGCCTTGAGTCCCTTTTTAGTCCTTTCACTTCTTTCTTTTGGAATTAAGCAATTATTAAATGCAACTGGCAGTTGCTCAAACCGGCTTCTCAACATTTCCAGAGTTCGTATCTGGAAAAAAAAAAAGGAAATAATTGAGAAAGGAACAAATAATAACTAATAAATATAAAATCAACAAGTAGGAGAGAGAAAGAAAGAACCAACCTCTCCAAGACGACGAAATGCACCATAGAAGCCACCAAATATCGTGGAAAATATGGCATACCAAATTTGAGTATCCATGAAATACACCTGTGGAGAATGAAGAAAAATTCCAATTTACAAACCAAGTTTTAGAGGCAATGAAATGTGAGAAATACAAAAGAAATCAAATAAAAAATACATACAAGAATAATAGGAGCCCAGAGTGCAATGACAACGCCAATATTGTTTTTAGCTGAAAAGACAGAATAACAACGTAAAATCAGTTATAGTTTTTGGTGTAACTTATGTAATTGTGATTAGGGAACAAATAAGTCTCCTAACTTTGATTACCTTGGGGGAAAAACTCATGCCATTGATAACGGTTAATATGAACTCGCATTATTGCTTTTGTAGGACCCACTAGAGGCTTTATCTGCAATATGACAAGTCATAAGGCAATTCATTTTCCAAGGGTGGTATCAGAAATAACAGTTCTATAAATGTCTTCTACTTTGAGCGTGATTGATTGTTATGTGAAGATTTTGTAGTATTATACAGAAATATTTGTTACAATCACAAGATGAAGAACAAGAGAAACACCTCTAAGTAGTAACTGAAAGCCAGCTTTGCTACTATGAGGACAACCCAGAAGAATGTGTACCTAAAAATTAGACATTTTGGATCACACAAAAAACAAAACAGAACTATTTCAACCAAAGTACACATGTATTTCTAATAGGTGTCTTACTTGATAAGGGAAAGAGGATCTTCATGCATTCCCTCCCAACGTAAAGTGGAAGCTGCAGAATATTACTAATCAAAAATAAATTCTGAAGGGCACTTAAAAAACGGTAAGACTTCCCGGTATAAAAATGCTACTCCCTCCATCCCAAATCATAGTCCACCAAGCTAATTTAACATGTCTGAAAATAATTTTCCGCTTCCAAAAAAGAACAAGTATAATTTATTAAGCTTCCCATATTACCCCTGATGTAAATCACTACCACAAAACTCAAAGAGAGCTTTTACGTACCGGTCAAAGGGTATAACTTCATTTTGCTAAATGAAAAGTTGCATTGCACTTTTTTCTTAAACTGTATGTTTTTATATAGTGTACAGCTGCTTTGGGAAGGAGGGATTACAAATAAGGAAGGCAAAATGGGTGAGCGGTTAGGGAAGGATAAAACATGTTCGAGTCAGAACATGTCAATTTGGTATGAAAAGGTCTAGTTGGATTAGGTACACCCAGACATTTTTCTCGGTCAAATATGATTTACAATAAAAAAATATATTGCTATAATAATAAATTTAAGTTTTCACATGTAATGATCTAGGAGGTTTCATGTACCTGTGACCACCACATGATGAACCTCACGATTCTGTAATCCGATCTCTCCAAATACCGGCGGACAAACGGTAAGAGAAATAACAATGCAGAAAGCATGTTTGGAGACAGATAAATAACAATTGCCAAAATGAATAAAGATTGGGAACTTGGTCCACTACCAAACCAACTTTTCATGGTTTCTCCAAATCCAGAAGGATTATCCAAACTATAAGAATATGTCACTGGTAAAACTATAACCCAAACTGCTGCTGAAAGAACCTTCAAAATGTATCGAAGTTTGACATGAAATGACATGCTAAACCTTGCTTTCCACATCATTACAAGATCAATGACAGCTGGAAAAGAAACAGTAATCAGATCAGAATAAATAATTTCTAAAAACCCTTCCTTTCCACTTGCTTACTGGAAACAAAATATACTATATACTTGGACACATTGTTCTAATAACATTTTTGGTTTGACTTACAAAAGTCAAAATCGCAAAAGAAATCAGAAGATACCTTGTGCAAGTTTCAAAATTGCTGCTGTGATAAAGATGCTCAAGACTCTCTTGAACACTTTTCCATCAAAGATAGAACTTAGATTACCAGACCCATTCCATGCTATGATAATCATTGCCTAGAGTTGATGGTTTATGTTAATCATGACAAAAATCTAGTTTATAATACAAAGCTCAAGATAAAAGAGATAAAAAAAATTACCTGTAAACATAAGATGAAAAAGCTCCACATCCTATCAAAACTCCTAAATATATGCCAATATGAATCTATTTCAACAAAATTAATCTTCCCTATCCAACGACCCCCCTGGCAGGTTTTTCTATCTGAAAGTAAAAAACAAGCATTAAAAAAATGAGGCGATACAAGGGATAAGGATGGATGTTTATCAAATTAACTATAATTGTGTTAAAAAAAATCCAACTTTTGCAACAGAAACTAGCAGAATAGAGGAGTATACCTACTTTGCTAAGCCATGGACCTGCTTTGAGATTACTATCGATTGTGGTTTGGTTTTTTGCACATTTATTTTCACAAGTTCTTATTATTATTCTTAAAAGTTGTTTGTTATGTGAGTCGTGTATAACTTACATTCTCAACCTTTATTATGAAGTGATAAATAAATCCACGTTTGTGAGTTAAAAGTTTACTTAAGTTGTATGGAAGCCAACTGAACATGACAACGCATAACATTTTTGGAAAGAAAACAAGAGAATAAACTCAGTTTTGCAACTAATTATTAGATATAATATATATCTTTGAGCCTACAAGTTAACCTTTGTAATGGTACATAGTACATACTCATGCAATTGTTAATAATCACCCAAAAATGGTGGACACTTGACATTGGAATGTTATATTTATTCTCTTACAGCCTGGGTACCACAATCACTCTGAGAGTCTGAGTTGTGTATGATATTCATTTTTTTAGATAATAACTATTTTTTAATAACAATACAGTAACCATTAAGTATTAAGATGTAATGCTTCGCATATGCATGTACTCAAACATGAAGATTCCCAACAAGATTAAAGTAGAGAAGTTGTAGGAAATAAGAGTCATAAAATGGGAAGTCGCACAAATGAAAAAATACTCACATCATTATCCCTATCTTCTCGAGGCACTTGAAAGAAATCAGCATCAGCACGCATTGGCCATCCTATACGGAAACAGTCAACTGACCTACAAATTATACCACTTGAGTAACATATCTAATGGAAATTTCCATCAAATTAGAGGTGATAAGATGCACGGTTCAAGTGGGCCTAATTAGCACGACTTGAAACAGGTTAGGTTGACTTGAAACACTTTTTTATCCATTTCTTAAGAAAATATTAACATAATTCTCACTTTAAATATGAGTACAAGTTCTTAAGAAAATATTAACATAATTCTCACTTTAAATATGAGTACAAGAACAATACCATCACTAAATTATAACACGAATTGTATTGATTTTATTTTAGACTATTTGCACTAAATTTACACTTCAGGATACTTCAACCCATTCCCTTTTTAGCTAACTTTTTCTATTCGACCAAAAATCCCAAATCAGCCTATTAATATATACAGTGTATAAATCAAAATTGGCACCAGTACATCAAACTGAACTCTATCTGGAAAGAAGGCAAGAGTAATACCAGAAGTACTCATTTAGATCGTCATAATTTCTCCATTGAGAATGTTTTGTCGTTCCTCCTCTGCTTTTTTGAGCTTCCTGTAAGGAACAATAATCAAATTAGGAAAACATAACACAAAAAAGTTACAAAACCTCTCCGCTTATATTTACTACACCTTTGCAATTGTATCGTAGATAGGAGTCACGACTTTCTTTAAGAAAGCCTCCTTTTCACCCCCATAAGCAGGCTTAATATTCTCTCCCGTCACGGAACTCACACTACCAGCCAGCATACCGTAAAGTTCAAATGCCATCTGGGAAGCATGAAATTATTCACAATGCGCATTTTAATCAAAGTGAGAGTTTGAAAACATTTTATTGAAATGACCAAGTGCCCATTTGTTTACATTGTTTCATTGCAATTCTCATTTTTCATTTCATGAGTCATGAAGTGAAGATAGAATGATGGACCCACAATAGAGCCTAAATTAAGTGCATTATTATTATTTATTTATTTTTTCCTTGCCTATAAGTATCATATAGTTGGTGGCACAAATCTTGTCCCTTAGTATAGGCTAGTCATAAATCACAAAATTTGAAGTCTTTGGAATTACTTCATTCAAAGAGATAAAATAAAAAATATCAGATAAATATATTTAGTGAAAGCAGCATAAAAAATAATAATATGTACATGGTGATAGATGTAGCAAAGACATTCTGGCATAAATCTCAAATTTGCAGCTTCACCCCATATGAGAAGATACAAACCCATGTATAGCAGTTTCCTTTGTTGCACTTCTTTTTGAATATTTGGGAACCTGTAAATGACAATTATTGGACCTAGAAACAATGTAATTACATTTTTTGCTCCATATAGAGATCAAGTCACAGGAAGTACTGAAACTACCATCATTAAATATCATGAAATATTACATATACACACCGTGTGTTTAAGGAGGACAATGGAAACAACAAAACAAGATCGCCAATAACCATGAAAAGCATTAAGAAAAGTAGACTCACCAAAGACTATGCTTGCGACCCAAATATTCACACCACTTCTTATAATTTTTAAACATTTTACGCATAACTTCATCCACAGCAACATCATCCAACTACAAAAGATCAATGTCCAAATGTCATCACCAAAATTTTATGTCTATACACACATTAAAACTATTTAAATATGTAATTGAGAAAAAAAGAAACTAGTTTATGGCATCATAATACCTTAGGTTGTTGGCCAGGCTTTGGGAATTGCCGAATATGAACATTTGCCAATAACAAGATCAAGTGCTCCCTTTGATTCGAGACACTATCTTTCTGCATTTATACAAATAAGGTGGCAACTTCAACACATTTACTAATCAAAGGATCAGTTCAGTTATGTTTTATCTCCAACAGGTCATAAGGGTAAACATAGCTTAAAATGGAGCAGGTCAATAGCTCTCGTAACTCATAGGTATACGATTAACGTCTAAAATCTTTTGAATCAAGTTATTCGACGATTAGATTATTATCAAGATAAATACTATCTTTCTAATCAAATTTGAAACATTAATAATTTATAAAATTGAACAAAAGGCGTTTAGGATTAAACACATTTGACCTGTACCAAATAATAAACATTTTGACCTGTCATCACGCCACCTCTATATACTATATGAACATCAATCAGCAGACCTGAAAACCAAACATAGATTGTAGCCAATCCAAAATGTCTTCATCCATCTTCTTCTTGTAGCCTTTTGGCCATGGCAGACCTCTGGTATTACGAAGAGCAGAGACAGAAGCTTGTATCTAAAATGAACATGTGAAGTGTCAAAACACGCATGAAATGAAAAAAATGACAATACATTTTTTTAACAAACCTCTGGATATCTCATAATTGCTTGATTTGAACTGTCAGGATCAAGCGGAAGTATATTATAAGGAGCATACATTTCTGTCTTCTCCTCAACCTTCGTGTGTGCTTCCAAAATCTATGCAAATAAAAGCATTAATAACCCACCAGAATCACATATATTAACACAAGTTATCACTAAATGAATTTCTTGAAGGAAGAAAGATGTCCAGCATTTACCTCATCTGCAACCTCAACAGATTCTGTGAGATTGACAGCCTTTAATACCTCAAACAGAACAGCAGCTGTTTGATAAGCTTTTGTAAGACGTGTACTGATAGTAAAGGCAAATTTCTGCTATCAGGAAAAGAAAAGAAAACCAAAAAAAAAAACAGAGGAAAGCTGATTACCGATCAGCTTTATCGGCATTTTGCAAGGCTTGAATGTATTTTCCATAATAATGTCTGTAAAAGCTCTGCATTTCACGAGCATCACTCTTTGTACGTCCTGCTAATGTTGTTTCATCTTCCTATATATAGATTACAAAGTTGGAGTTATTAAAAGCCCAACAACAAAAAAAACAACTATTAAAATGACGATAACATTTGAAAAGAACGCATACCCTTTCTAGTCGTTGAAGTAGGGCTGTCTTGAATTGACGAACACCACGACCACTTGATGTAGGATCTAGTTTATGTGCTTTCTCAAAAGCATAGAACCGACCTAATTATGCATACAATAAGCTTTGTCAATGCCATTTCATTGCATGGATACTTAATATATGCCTACATAATAAGTTATAACTACTCAAATATTATTTACTTAGATCATCCTTTTTTTATCTTGGTCCAAAACAGAGTAGTCTTTTTCTCTGTTTGATTATCAAAACTATTGCACGTCACTAAATTAATTAAATATGCTAAAGAAAGTAGGTCTTAAAGTGCCAAATCTGTTAAAAGACTCCAACTTAAGCTATTGTATTCCACTATTCCATGATCTGAGTATAAATTACTGATGACAATAAAGCATCTAAACAAAATAAAAACACACGATTGTTAAAACCAATTGTTCCTAAAACCGAAATAAAAACAACAAACTTACAAAGATAGGCAACCCTTGGGTTGCTGGGTTCAACTTCATTAGCAACACGAAGAATAGGTGCAATTTCAACAAGAGATGAAGGCACAACTTCACTATCGATCATCGAATCTGCACCCAAATTACCAGCTGTTTGAGTCCGCAGCAGCCTGCCACCTGGCGGCTGATCGGACCCTCTTCGATTGTACGCCATTGTTTCGTCAGATTTTAATCCACAAAAGCTTCACCTCACTCTCGAACCTACCTGCTCATACAAACAATCAACACCTTATATAACATCCTACAGTCAAACAGTAGACCAGATTCTTAAAATTATCTATATTATCTTAAGTGTCTTCAATCTGTCCCTGTTTTATGAAACTAATCAAATAATCATAAAAACCTAATTCACAAGACCTCTGAAATTAGTTAAAAACCCCAAAATTCAATTAAATTTCATAAAAAAAAAAAGAAACTGAAATTCAAAAACACAAGACTCTTGCAATCACTTCATCTTAGTCAAACAGTAACTACTCATAAGTTAACTATACGATCATTCAAACAACAAAGACGCGGATGAAAATCTTACAAAGCAATAAAAAAATCATAAAGACCTAATTCACAGAACGTCTCAAATTAGTAAAAACCACAAAATTCAATTTAATTTTATAAAAAAAAAAACACAAATTAAAAAACTCAAAACTCTTGCAATCACTTCACCTTAATCAAACAGTACATATTCATAAGATAACTAAACAATCATTAAAAATTTCAAACACAGAAGAAACCGATTGATTAGTTACAAAGCACCTGAAATAATCATCATCAATCATTTCAGATTCCAGATTAACTTAAAACTAAACTCTCATCGCTATACCGATTCACTTCACTGTGTTCTGAGCTTATGTGCGTGTTTTGTGTGTGTGTGTGAATAAGAAAACAATCAATCAATCACTATTTGACAAGCATAATCAAATAAGAATATGATAAAAAGAGCTAAAATTCACGTTAATCGAAGAGTGAGTATTGAACTATAGGATCATACAAAAGTAAAACAACTTACGAAGTAACTGAAATCATCATCAACGGTTGAAAGTAAAGTGTGTGTGTTTGGTGTGTGAGGATAAGGAGGAAACAATGGATGAAATGATTATTATTATTATTTAGAAAGGTAGAGATGTAAAGTAGTAGTGAAAGTATGAGAAGTAACTGAAAAGCTTGAGAGAGAAGAAATATATGATAGAGAGAGAGAGAGAAAGGGACGTGAGAAGGTTTACTGGATTAACATATTGACTTCCTCTCCTAATGCAACGCTATACACACAGTGTCAGTCGACAACACCAATCATACACCAAGAGGCGAGTAAATACAATATTTTAGTAACATAGATAAATAAATAAATAATATATTATTTAAAAAAAATTATTATACATAGTATATTTTTAGTTTTTTCGTCTCTTATAGGGTACTTATTTTTTTAAATAAAGATAATTATTAGTACTTTGTATACCATCTATTTTTTGTGATAGTTGTGAATCAGTAGTAAATCTCTTGGCTATAAAATTCTCATGCCCAGAATCGAATTTCCCCACATGTTTGTACCTTTCAATACTAATGGGTATGTTTTCTGGTGACAAAAAGAATCGAACCTGAGAACTCGGGGGTAGGAATCACGCAAGCGTAGAAACACTCCCACCTCTGACCAGTTGGACTGGACAGCATTGACGTATATCATTAATTAATTATGAACACTTATTTTTTAATTAAATATAGTTATTAATTATTAATCATTAACATGAAAATAATTATTAGTTTTTTAAATAAACTTAGTTAAATTCAAAAACCTATTATTTTATTAATATAATACACAGGTATAATATAGTATATACACGAGTTTATTTTTTATTTTATTTTTTGAACGTTGACTTTCATTAAACACGGCAAACACTCAAAACACGAGCACCGCCAACCTTACAGACAAAAATACAAAGGGTAAGTGGCCCAATCCTTCCAAACTATACAATTGAATTTCGATCTATTTTTTAACCAAAGAAATGCCTTAGACTTCACTTCCGCCACTACCTCCATTACCTTGACTTCTTTGCGTTGAAAAACTTTTGCATTCCGAGCGTTCCATAAAGCCCACGAGCCAATCAAAATAATGCCTCGAATGATTTTTTTTCTCCATTTTCCACCGTGAACATTTTTATAAAGCATGATAAGGTCCTCGTATTCGTACGCAAAAAAAGGATCTAACCTGCACCATTTGAGGATACCACACCAAACACCGTAAGCGAAACCGCATCCAACAAAACAATGGTTTAAGTTCTCAACCGACCAATTACACATAGCGACCAATTACACGAGTTTATTTAACTGTGCAGTATACATGTTTTTTAGGTATATTATTTTTATTGTTAATTATAGATATAACATTACATTTATCAACCTGTGTAATACACGGGATTGTAACCAAGTAATAAGTACTATACGGGCTCAGTGTGAGATTTAGAACAAAACTTTAAACGATCTGAATTCAAACGCTCGTAAATTGAACGAATGGAACTTGAGCAAGCGCATTCAGCTAGGCTCGTTTACACCTAATGAATTTAATATGTCTTGGATTAAAAGTTGATATTTTTGCTTGATTGTAAAAGAGTATCTCATGTCTAGCCTAATACTTATCGGGTGTTTATTGGATAGTTATCCGTCTGAAAACAAGGATTCTTGCAGGTGTCAGTTGTACACAATCATATTTAGCAAATATTCTACTTGTGGGTATTACACATATATTTATGGTAAGTCGTCTTGTTTTCGAATTACTAATGATACTTATCTTAGTTTCCACTTTTTGTTTAAATCACTTTTTTACATTAAAATAGGAATCTAACCTTGCATTTTTTGATGATTTTGTACATGTGCATACCTTTGATTGTGGTATTTTAATCAATAAAGTAGAATGATGAACATATGGTTCATTCCTTTAATGGTGTTTTATTTGCTTAGCATCTTAGTGTATGTTTACCCGTATCCATTGACGAGTTGAGGTGAACATTTCAGTTTTTTTAAGAACCTAAACCGGTTTGAAATCAGTTTGGGGTGATGCCGGTTGCTTCCCGGTTCAGTTCTAGAAACCAGTTTTTTTGTGCACCTCTATTGACGAGTGAATGTATGTTGGTAGTCCGTGTTATATTGAAAGACGATTTTACATAAGAAGCTCTAAAGGATCAAGCGCATACCTAAATATTGAATAACAGAATAAATTATTTTTTAGCAAAGTAACATTGATTCACTATACTTACCATTACAATTATTCAATTAAAAATAACCAAAATATATTTTCAAAAGAACACTAAAGTACAAATTGATTTTATGGTCAACGTTAAAATAATCATCGAACGACAAAAAAGATAGAACAAACACACAAAGGATTATAGGCACAAATACCCATATGTGGTCGTTTTAAATAGCACATTCGCACATGCAACCCACTTCAATTTGTATTTTGTCACTTATGTGAGAAATGTTTTTATATTGATAATAATTGATAAATGATAAATTATGGTAAGGTGTGTAGTGTCATATTGATTTGATTTCCGGTTAACAAGTACTCCCTCCGTCTCAATTTAAATGTCTCATGTCTAAAAACACACTTTTTAAAAAATCTTTTGTTTGTATGTGGTAAAATGACAATAATATCCTCAAAAGTGGTGATTGTGTTTTGTCTTTTATGGGCAAAACTGGAAATTACATTTCTATTTTTGAAAAGAGACATTTAATTTGAGACTAACAAAAAAAGAAATAAGGACATTTAAATTGGGACGGAGGGAATATCTTGCTTTCCACTTGAAAAGAAATTAATATAATCAAGAAACATCATCATTTAGGTTTTTTTTTTTTGGTTAATCAAAGGATTTTTATTAAAACGGAAAGATGTTTTTTTAACCAACCTCACGTATACTATAATACTATGTGTAGTGGTACAAAAATTTCAAACCTCTCATCTAGACATTTTTTAACAAGTAGTATGTAGGTCTCACTAGGGGCTTGAAATCAAAAATGGGTGTAATGGTATGGTGTAGTGTGAGTGTGTGTATATAAGGATATTAAAATTGAATTAGAAAAAAAAAATAAAGTATGGTGGGTGGCTTCTAATTGGACAAAGGGGAGGAGAGCACACGTGACTTAATTGGATTGGTGGATGAAATGGAATCTATGGCGTGAAATATTTCACGCTTGCCCCATTAGCGCTCATTTCACAAGGGGGGGGGGGGGGGGGGGGGTGTTTGGGGGGCTAAAGGGCTTCAAATTCTCCCTTTTACTCTACCACTAAATGTGGTCTAATGTATATGGGTAGGGGTGCCGCCCTTTGCACAAGGGTGGATGGGACAGTACCTTAGTGTACTCTAACAATATTCAATTCTGCATTGATACCTTATTTTTACCCTTAAGTGCCATCACACCACAAAATCAGTAATAAGTTGGCAGCGCTACCCTCACATCACCTCTCCCGCTTTTTCTCACATAAACACAAGTCAACACACACAAAAAATATGCGGGTATAGGTACCCGTTGCGGGTACCTGCCAGCCTACCCGCAAGGGGGTGGCGGCGGTGTTACCCTGTGGGTTCCTACCCATGAAGGGCTACCCGTAGGGCACCCCGACCCCCTTGATTCCCACTAATTATGTACTGTCATCTCACTACCCTAAAATATTTATTTGAAGGTAACACCACCTTAAACTACTATCTCGAATTAAAATGTTTTTTTTTATTTACAAATAAATTAAAAAATTTAAGCACAAATAGAAATCACATCTTCTTTCCACCTCCATACAAAACACACATCATCTTCTTCTTCTTCCAATCTCCATCACAGCAAATCAAGTCCCAATCGATAATCGAACCGAGCATAAAACTATGGCTAACTCCCACAAGTTTTATTGATGAAGAAACTAACTCAAAACTTCATACAATCCCTACCAATTAACATGGTATATATAGCTAACCTATCGCGTTATACTATAACTAGGATTCCTATTAATTAATTACATAATAATTATCTAACATATATCCTAACCTAACACGTATAGGATTCTAGATAATTATCCACTAATTAACTAATATTCTAGGACATGATAATTACACCTAATAATTAAATCATAAACATATTTAATTATTCATAATTATCCGCTTTAAGATCCGCTCCTAAACCTTAGCACGTTTAAGATCGATCTTCATAGTTCAGAATTCCCAACAATCACCCCCGGAATTTCGAACTCGTATATGACAGGTCTTCTTCTTCCGAACTGTTTTCTTCACCTTGATTCTCTTGGAACTTCGCTTGATCTCTAGCTATGTTCTCTGACTCGTTCATACCTCGAACATTCTTACAACCTTGTACTCGACTGGTCCTTTGTCCGCGACTCGTCCTTTAATCATAAGAACTCGCATCACCATTGACTCAGCTGCGATCTTGAGCAAACACTAGCTTTCTTAAATCAACACACGTTCTCTTAGAATTTAGGCTCATCATAACCCTCGGTTAAAACCAACACTCGTTTAACCCAAACCAAAACAAATCAATTAATGGTTAAACCTGAACATGTTTAAACCAACTAAGAAAAAAATAGCAACTTATTTTTTCTTTTACTTCGTGAGCATCAAAAATCAAACCACCTCACGTGAAAAATAAATATAAAGCCAATTTTTGTTTCTATTTATTTCCTTTCTTCCTTTGCTCCGATTGAACAACCCACAAAATAGCAACAGCAGCTACCTTTAGGCAAGCCTTTGCTTTTTCGCTTCAACTCTAAAGGAAGCTCTCACGACTGTTCTCCTTAGCTCGAAACCAATGATAACAGATGCAACCACCAAACGCGTTGCTGCAACACCTGTTGTTCTCCAATTACACTTAACCTGCTCCCCCTTTGTTTCAGCCAACACAGACAACAAGCCTTCACGCCTGTCTCTTCTGCCTTCACGCCAAGAACACGCGCAGGGAACAAATTTTGTTCCGATCACCCTTGATCCTTAGCTCGATCTTAGGTAAGTAAAATACAACCTGCTCGTTGCACGCACCGTAAGAGTACCACACCGCACGAACAAACAACCTACTCGTTGCCCGCCTCTGTAACGGTACCCACACTTCGATCCCAATTGTGGTGAAGATTCACCTTGATCCAGCCCTCAACACAGCTGGAAAGTTTGACAGAACTTGGAGCTCGCTGATGATGATCACGGTTTCTTGATCACGATTAGTTTCTTTATTACGCAATCCCGTTTTCTTGACCAACAGTCCTCTTGTAGGCAGGACCTTTTTTTTTCTCTCGAGTCGAACAACCTGCTCGTTGCTCGTCCCTGCAACAATACCACGTCACTGCTCTGACATACCTGTACTGCCGATCTCGAGTGCTCGTTTGGTTCGACAATTGAACTTGGCTCTGATACCAATTCAAGTCCCAATCGATAATTGAACCGAGCATAAAACTATGGCTAACTCCCACAAGTTTTATTGATGAAGAAACTAACTCAAAACTTCATACAATCCCTACCAATTAACATGGTATATATAGCTAACCTATCGCGTTATACTATAACTAGGATTCCTATTAATTAATTACATAATAATTATCTAATATATATCCTAACCTAACACGTATAGGATTCTAGATAATTATCCACTAATTAACTAATATTCTAGGACATGATAATTACACCTAATAATTAAATCATAAACATATTTAATTATTCATAATTATCCGCTTCAAGATCCGCTCCTAAACCTTAGCACGTTTAAGATCGATCTTCATAGTTCGGAATTCCCAACAGCAAAAACATGTAACTTTAAAATCCACATCTTTCAAATTACAGAAACACCAATTAAATTTAAAAACCCCACTTGTTAAGCAACAACAAAACCCACTACACTGGTTGGTTTCTTCCATCCATGAATGATACCCGGAACCCATTACTCGCGACACTAACGGCGATTTTCCCAGACGGGTAATGGGTACCCAATTCAACTAAGGGTGGCGTCCTGAGTATCCTAATCTATAATTTATATCTGTAGCACATTAAAAAGGAAACCAGATTAACACAAGGATAATTTTCACACAAATTTTAAAGTAAATCATTACGCAACCCCTCCTATTTTTTTTAACGGCCAACTAAACAACGCCGGGTACTTCGTACGCGGCCCCCCAATGGCATAGACAGGGGCACAGCCCGGCCCACCCTGGACGCACGAAGCCCCTAGCCCGCCCGACAGCCCGCTTCCAGGGAAAACTCGACCCACATACCCGCCCGAAGGCACGACAGTAATGAACCGGTAAAACCTGGCGAGATCAGGACTCGAACTCATAACCATAGGCCATGAGTCATCCATCATTTCTCATTATGTCCTTCGTGGGAATCGAACCTGAGACTTCCAAGAGAGATCCCTGGTCCATTCACCAACTGAGCTACCCGTGAAGGACACGCAACCCCTCCTATTGAATGATAAACATCATTTCTTTAATTTCTCTTTTTAAAAGAGTTTTGTCAGTTCCACTGCCACACTGTCCAAGCTTAGTTTCGGCAACCAACACCTCTCTAGTGAACAACTTAGCGTTAAATTATCATTGGGTTGATTAAGCTAGAAAATATAAATTTAATTGTAATTTGCGTGAATATATATAACTACATATAATAAATTGATAGAAATTATATTGAGCCAAGCAAACCTTTGTTCGTGCTTGTCTCATTTACAAACCAAACCAAGCTAATCAGCTCGTTTACAACCGAGCTGGCTGGCGGCAAGCGATTTGAACCATAGCTCTTAATACATTCAAGCCACTTTACCCGTTTTATTCTTAGCTAATTTTCCAAGCGTACTATATGAACTCTAGTTCAAACACATCCAAGCCATTTTACCAGTTTTATCTTACCTAATTTTATGTACTTGACCCATATCAAATAGTTAAATCCCTTGTTGATCTTTCAGAAAAAAACAAAAAAAAAAAAAACCTGTTTATCAATATGGTTTATATACACTATCATTTTACTTTTTAATGTAACTTATTTGTAGCTTTTCTATTTTGATGTAAAGTGTTTAAAATCAGTTTATTAGAAAAACCTCTAGACTAGATTGTTTGGAACTCACAAACCACCATAATCGGCCTCGCCAAAACCGTACATTTCAAAATAAATCAGTTAATCAACCGCGATCGCACAAGCAATATAAACAGGAAGCCGGCAATGTAAACAAAACAATTGTCAAATACAGAAACTCACCAGAGTTCTAGTAGCCCTGCTTTTTCATACGACTACCGCGTATCTACAAGCAATTATTATCTGGATTTTTTTTCAAAAAATTAAAGTTTGAATCTTTTTTGGGTTATAAAGTTAAGCAGACTTCTTGCAGTGGTTTTCAAGCCATTCCATTGTAACACTTTTCGGCCTCTCCAATGGTAACCCGAGAGCTCGATCCCATATGAGCTGAAGCAAATGCAAGATGGTACATAAAGACATGCCTAGAACAATGAACAATAAAAAAATTTATATGTAATTTGCTAACCTGAGAACAGATTCCAATTGCCCTCGATACGCCAAAGAGAACGGTGTAATATCTGTGAAAAAAGTTAAAAGTTTTAATAACCATAAAGTACAAATGCGTTATAAAATACGTTTCTTCTATGAGAAAACCACAAAGACAATCATTTTCTTGGATAGTTGGATGTGTTATACCTATGCATATAGCAATGTTGAAAACAATTAACTCATCAAGACCCAGATTTCTACGTTTACTCATGTAGACACCATTCCCATAAAAATGATTTAAACTATTGTGACATGCGACACCATATTGCATGTGTTACTATTTTCGTGTAGAATGACAAAACTTAGGGTTTAGGCAAGTAAAAGTAGATACACGACCAAAGATTTGCGGATCTCTAAGGCAGAAGTTGTTCTAACATGACCATAGACCTATAGCATAGTAACAAAAATGGCTACTGTCATGATTTTCTCTTCCTTTTAACACTGGCAATTAAATAGAGTGGAAATTGCATACCTTGCTTCAGTTAAACCATAGTAGTTGAGCAACACACCACTATGAGCATCAACATTAGGCCAAGGGTTTTTCACCTACAAGCATAATTCCCGATCAAAAATTATGGAACTCCGGTATTGAGTATTGACATTCATAATCAATAGCTATTCGTAAGAAATCATAACATGCATATCACTGAGTGTAAATTTTGCATGACTGAAACTTATTTACTATTTTTTTTGTTTTATATTTATGCTCTACATTCTTTTATTTCTGTAAAGAGTACAGAAAAAGTAACAATCCAAAAATGATTTTTGCTTTTATGTTTCCTGTGTAATATAGAATCGTTGAAAAGCAGCTTACCTTGCCAAGCTCTGTTAGTATTGGAGGCACCACCTCATAAAGTTTTGAAACCTAAAAGAAAAATATTAGATAGTTAGATAGCATAGGATGGCGATTCCTCACACGACCCGAAAAACGACACAAAGATAATCAGGTTTTGGGTTGTCATTTCTAGCGCCTTTTAATAAAGAGGTCATGTTAGAGTTGACCTATGCTTGGATACATATCTAAGCTGACCTGTTAAAGTAAACTTGTCAACTCGTCAAATAGTTTAAAATCAGAACTAACAAAAACTAAAAAATATACATATTATAAAGTCAACATGCCAACCGGTAACGACCCAATAAACCCATTTATCACAACGTTTACAGCCCACAAACACCAACCCGTTGACAACCCATTAGACATCATCATCATCATCATCATCATCATCATCATACTCAGTTAATCCCACCTATAGCAAAGCTAAGGTAGGGTCTGAGGAGGGTAAGATGTAGACAGCCTTACCTCTACCCCTAAGAATAGAGAGGCTGCTTCCAGTGAGACCCCCGGCTCGATGTGGTTTGGTATCAAGCCTTGGACATAAGGAACAGAACACTTAGTAATCGGGACAAACCCGGTCAGTGCATGTATCCCTTTGTCTTTTGGCTATCAACGCCACCACATGATGCATGATTAACCGTCCGTCGTTTTTAACGTTATTTTCACAAAATTAGTAAAATAACGTTAAAACTAGTGCAACTTTACTTTTGCCCCCCGAGGGCCACACATATATACATTATATGTGCACACCGTAAGTGGGGCTATGACAACCCATTAGACAAGTTTACATAAATGTGTTACACTGTTCGCGCTCAGGGTTGTACGATTTAATTGTGTTTGGATTAGGGTTGATGTCTTTGGCATGAGCAAGTATATGGGTCGTGTTACTAATGACACTGGGCAGTCGATATATGACATGAAAACTGATCGCATGATAAGTTATTAGGTGCTAACCAGCTGGAACAGAGGATCATTAGGCAAATGTTTCAATGCAAATTCTCGTTGGCACATATATCTGGGGTCTGTTTTTCGCAACACACCATGCCCAAATCCAGGAACAACCTGCATTTCAAATTCAATGAAATATAGCTTGTTAATATGAACAGCAATACTGTTGTATTTTCAAAAAAGAAACTTCTGATCACATTACCTTGCCACTGTTTAAGGTTTTCCAGACGTAATCCTTCAGTTGGTCCTTGGTTATGTTCTCTCCACATTCATCTACCACTGATTTAATCCATAGTAGAACTTCCTGCACCATAAAATAATTTACATATGAGCCAGTGAATCCGAAACAATATTATACATTTATTTCCAAACATTCTGATAATAATGGAAGAATCAAGGTGAAGGGATATATAATTTAGATAAAAAAAAAACAAGCTAAAAAGGTCCAGCAAAAATATACCTGGTTAGCCAGACCGTGAAGGGGTCCAGCTAGACCGTTTAATGCTGCAGCAAATGAGAGATATGGGTCTGAGAGAGCACTGGCAACCTAAGCAAACCATAAAAAAATAGGACGATGAACACGCATAACCAATTACAAAATTGACAGTCGGGTAATACTTTTTCATTCCCATATAAACTAGAACAGCTTCAAAATCTTTAAGGGTGTGAAAAGGGTTTAAATGCTTACAAGATGACCGGTATGAGCGCTAACGTTTCCACCTTCATGGTCACTGCAACAATTCATATGCCGATTAATAACATATTTCACATTTCCTTTAAGCAAAGACTCAGATATATATTATAATATATAAATGCATAGCTAACCTATGGATGGTGACATAGAGCCTCATAAGCTCTTGCATTTCAGGACCGTCAAATCCAAGCATGTGTGCAAAATTTCCACCATAATCTAGTGAGTCATCCACGGGTATCCTTTCTCCATTTTTGTACATCCTTAAAAAATGATTGTGGATTGAAACTTAGTAGCCAGAAATGTAATTTCACCACATAATGCCCCGGAGCAGAAGACAGCATGATAAAAACAAAGATATATACAGATACGTGAATGTGTACCTGCGGTAGACATATGCAGCTACAGCTGGCACTTGAGCAATCAATGAAAGTGAGTCCTCGTATGTTGGCTCCCAGTATCTATTATAAGCAGGATAAACATTACATATTTACTTCTACAAGAGTAACTAGAGTTATCTCAACATATAGATTGATATTCCAGAAATACCCACTTGGATTTATGGATCCCTTTCTCATAGGCTTTTGAAAACTCACTTTGTACCTAGAATAAGAATGAGTAGTTAAAACATGAGATAGAAAATCTGAAACGTATTCAACAATAGCATGATCATATAATTTGACTGTCTATAATGAAAGAAAACGAGTCAACTGATCTTGATGTTAGCAACATGATGACGTAAAAAGAAAAAAAAAAGATTCATAAATTTCCAAACAATATGCAGTGCAAAAGGTGCAGTTTCAAATAAACCTGAAGAGCCATAACACCAGTTGTAAACTGAGTCATTGGATGAGCTGTAACAGGCAGAGCATCAATGGCTTTGTACACATGATCTGCAACAAAAAAATGGGAAAGCTAAATTTAACCAGAACAAAAAAAACACTTGGTTTCAAGTATGAAAAAAAGCTTATAGTAAATACTAAATAGCTTTGAATATGACTGAAATTTACCTGGGATGGTGGCACGGCTGCGCAATTCCTTGGATAAAGCATCCACTTGTTCTTTAGTTGGTACCTTATTTTAAGGAAAACAGTAATAAAAGTATTAGGTCAAAGTAGAAATAGAAATGGTCTAAAACTCTAAATATATCAGAACCAAGCAGTGAGGAAATACAAAACGCAAATTACAGAAACTGGATCACTACAAACTATAGTAATAGAAACAAACCAATATATGGAGGGTTGTCTACCTTTCCGGTCAAAAGAAGCCAAAGAAGACCCTCGGGCAGTGGCTCACCACCGGGCTTTGCTGCTGGTAATACCTTCTGACATTCGGGGATCGAAAGACCCCGGAAGCGAATTCCCTAAGTAACAAGAAAGAAACCCAGTTATATATATTTTGCATTTCAAAAGAACGCAGATGATTCCTGCAGTGGACTTGAATTTATACCTCATCTGGGTCAAGCAAGGATGTCTCCCAAAGTAGACCGGTCATTCCTCTCATACCACCAAGTACCTTTGGATTTGGAACACTAATAGTAAGTAGATTGTAGATATCAAATATAAAGTTGTACTACTACAAGAAAATAAATGTAAAATAGATCCAAACAGATTGCCTATCAAAAACAAACAGAATATGACAAGCAACCAAAAAAATTGAAAAGAATAAATAATATACAAAAAGAGAAGTTTACTTACCATATCAACAGTAATGTTACCCAACTGAACTTTTCCATATTCTGATTTGATCTTTTTTAGGCGCTCCTGCACAAGATTGAATCTGTTAATAACGAATATAATCATGAAGAGATATAAAGTTGGTGGTATTGGAGAGGAGGCCATGAATACGCATAACAAATGAATGGTATGTGATTTTTAATACAGTAGGTAAGCAACTTAATGAAGAGCTGTCACATTTACATAAAGAGCTATAATTTTGGTCTAAAGACATGTTAAAAGAATTCAACTTTAAGTCTTTAACTGCTTCCTGCATGCCACCACTTACCTCAATCATATATGAGCTAACTTGTAATGACATACGGAAAGAATTTTCCATACTAGAATCGACATTTTGATACTAAAAAGTGCATAACTATATAAACTGAAGATATTAGAAGAAAGAATTTGACTCAATAAAGTGACAGACAAGAAAGCTCTAGAAAGAGCATGACACCCGCAACCAATAATGTGGGAAATGTACCTGTTGTTCTGGAATCAATTCCTTAAGTTGAGAATGAAGGTCCTGCATGAGATTAAAGATTTTAAGGCATCTGAACCAAATTTTCAAATTAAAGGATTAAGAATATACAAGGCCGTCTCAAGCAGTTTGGGGGCCCAAAGTGTATAATAATATTGGGGTCATTTCCGTTAAGGAAAATTGTTTTAAATCCTATGATCCCTGTGTCTTTTATCTGTGCATGCCCAATTAGAGAAATAATATTGCATAATCCTTTTCATTGTCCCATGTTTTATTATAATGGACCCAAAATACATAAATGCTTAAGTTCGAAGATGCTGCATAAATGCTTAAGAATACAATATGCTTTCCTTGACCACATCCAAGTATCCAACATTAAAGGAGCTAAGAAAACTATATATTTCAGGTCACCGATTGACTCATATACTAACTTAATTTGTAGACTTCCTTTATGCTTGTTTAAAATAAGCTCTAGAACATATTTAACATAAGAACACACACTCATACAGTCCACTTTGGCATGCACATTTATTTCCTGAAAAATTAATTTGACCTATTAGGCTATTACAAGAGACATCTTATAATAAAAAGTCAACAAACATTAGTAATCCTCTTAAAGCCATTTACTCCAACTTTAAGAAAGCTCAGTTTAGTCTCTTTTGTGGTCCATAACTTGTCCTAAATGTTCAATACTCTAACAACTAACCATTGATGCGTATATAAGGTTCATATTACTTTATAACTAAATAAAATAATATAATTAAGAGTCACAACTTACAAGGTCAGAAGAGGACTGGAGTTGCAGCCACCTTACTGAATTAGCCAAGCTAGGCTGTTGAACCTGTTAAACAAACACAAATCAATTCTCAGTTCTTTGTTTTCGGATAAAACCCATGACATAACCGGTTTCAAACAATAAGTAGTTTCTATTTACTAACTTATAAATTCAGTTAGGTCATTCAACTATTCAAATTGTAGTGAAATCTAATTTCTAAATTGTTTGAAACTAAAACTACATTGTATACGAAATAATAATAATAATAACAATAATAATAATAATAATGATAGTAATAACAACAACAACAACAACAAATAACAATAATAATACAGAACAACTTACAACACGATTTCGAAGCTTGGAAAGAAGCGAAACGCTCCGGTAAAACACCATCGCTGATAAGCAAAAAAACTGCGCTGCAGAATTAACAAAAAAAAATTAAAAAAATTGTCAAATAGGCGCAAAAACACGGATCTGACAAGTGAAAATGATTAAAAAAAATGAATCGATCGATCGATAGGCTTTTTTTTATGGATTTTACGGACTTAATATTGTGATGATGATTGATTTGAGTTGTGGATTGTACCTTAGATTGGAAAGGAGGTGATGAAGATGATTAATGACGAGAGGAGAGGAAAATAATAATAATAATACTGGAAAGGAGGAGAGGTGGATTGGTGGTGAGTTGTTGAACTTGAACAATAATAATATTATAAACGAACCAAAGGAGGTGTGTGTATATTGGAAAAATATAAGCCGTCAGGGTAGAATCGTCAATCAATCTCTAATGTTTTGACTAGTAAATATTGTTCTAGATTGGCTTATTTGTAAAACTAGAGGGCCATTTTTTAGAACTTAGAATGGCTTAAGTTATACATCCTTTGGTTTACTTTACGGGATTATAAGGTTATATTATTTGGAAATGTTACGTTTTCTTCTTTATTATACATCTTGATAGTGTTGTATACCATTTAGTAATTTAAGGCAGTGATGAAAGGGTTCGAGCCCAACAGTGATGTAATCTGAGGTTGTTGTGGAGCCAGGAATCTCAAAATGACATTACAATATATATGTTTACTTTTGTTTTAACGACTTTGTTGGTGATCGAAGGTAATGGTTTGTATAGTCAAACTTACAATAAATAAGACTACGTTAAACTCCCATATTATAGTTGTGCTATATGAGCTTTTAAATCATTTATAGAAAGGCCTTGGTATTATCGACTTCTACAACGGTTTGATCATGTCTAGTCGATCATTAGAACATGAGTTAAGTGGTGGTTGACCTGTTACAGGTCATAGTGTCATACATGAGTACATATCCCAAAAGACTAATCTAGTGAATGAGAGGGGCAAATTGGTCTATAAACCTCACATTTGTTCATCATACAACTAATGTAGGAAAACTTGTGATGGTTGTGGTCCTTAACTTTCGACCCTCATTAAGGGCCAATGTCATTGTAGATTATTGCTAGTTCTCACTAGGCCACAACTCTATGAGCCACCTTCTTGATGGCCCCATGCTCCATTGACCCCTTGCGCCTTCGGCTTGTGGGGAGCTTGTCAAGGATTATTATTATTATTATTATTATTATTATTATTATTATTATTATTATTATTTTTTTTTTTTTTTTTTGTTTTTCTTTGTTTCTACTTTGTACTTTAAAAATTGCAAATAATCAAACTTAATGACATTTAGACGTTTTAAATTTAACCAAAAAATATTAAGAGACATACTTATTATTTATGATCAATTTTTAATCAATAAGATGATTGTGTCCCATTCTTTAATAAAAGTATTGGCTTGAGTATTTTCGTTTGCTGAATTGATTTAATCATATTATTACTTGGTTTTTTTATGCTTTTGTTTTCTAGTTGACGTCTCTACCTGACTACCTATAACTTGGACAACAGCCAAGTGTCACGACCCGCCAAAATTCAGCCAAAAAATTTCAGCTTCTAGACTTTTCCGGGGCCATCTAGTCGCATCTGGAGCCACCCGAAAGTTTCCGGAACAACCCACGACTTTCAGGAACCATGGGGCATATTTAAGCATTAATGATCAACCAAGAAGGGTCTAGAAAATACCGGAAAGGGCTACACAAAACAACCATAAAAGTGTAGCCAAGAAGCTTCTAAAACCCTCAAGATAACACTCGAAATAACATGAACTTACTAGAATGTATAATGTAGGTTTTTGTATGGATTAAACTAGAACACCCTAGATTAGAACTAATCTAGTATAAATATGGCACTTGGGGTCTCATTTGAGACATCCATCACAACTTGTAAACCATCAATACTTGTAACACTTTCTAGTGAAATTCAAAGCCTTTTACTTGTAAACCTGTGATCAAGTCTTACAAGCTTTTAACTTGCAACGTGATACAATCACCAACAACTTTCATTACCAAGAACTAACGACTTCAAGTCGGCAAGGCTTACTTAGACGGTGATCTAAGGCCGCACGCGAGAAAAGAGAGTTTCTCCGTGACAGGTGGTATCAGAGCCATAACGATTCTCCTGGGATATGGCTGAACCAGGCAAAATTCCAAGCACTCCAGGTGGAGACGATGTTCGTGGACGAGAAGATACTCGGAAAGGAGGCAGAAAGAGTCGAGATGTTTCCAAGGATTGGGTTGCAAGCACCGACAAACGAGTCGAGGATGTTGAAACAAGAATTGCTGAATTCAAAACACAAGTAGAAGAATTCAAAGCTGAATTCGACATATTCAAAACAAATACTGACGAGTCGCTACAACAAGTGGAACCACTAGGCATCGAACTCGACGAGCTAAGGGATGATGTCAAACTCGCTATAACAGTCATGCAGAGCGAGCTAAAGGAAATGATTATGAAGGAAATAGAACAAGTTCAAAACAAGATTGAAAGAAAGTTTGCTGAAAAGTTTAAAGAATTAAAAACAGAACTTAGTGTCTGCAAACAAGCCTTAGCAAGTAGAGGCGACACTACCATCTCTTCGAAGACCGAAGTGCCAAAACCTTCACCTTTCGTAGGGAAACGAGAGGCGCGGGCTGTTGATGATTTTATATGGGAAATAGAACAATACTTTGAAGCCGTCGACATCATGGATGACAACAAGAAACTCAAGACGGTGACAATGTACCTAAAGGAGAATGCAGCTTTGTGGTGGCGAAGAAAACACATGGAAATCGAGAAAGGTATGTGTGATATCAAAACTTGGGCTGATTTTGTGAAAGAAATTAAGAAACAATTTTATCCGGAGAATGCCGAACATGATGCCAAGATTCGGCTTCGCAATCTAAGGCAAAAGGGTAGTATCAAAGATTATATCAATGATTTCACTACCCTTGTGCTTGAGATTCCGGACTTATCGCCCAAGGATTCCCTTATATACTTCATCGATGGGTTGCAACAATGGGCAAAAACTGAACTTGAATGAAGGAATGTTCGAGACTTGTCATCGGCTATCGCCGCTGCCGAAAATTTAAATGACCGAAATGAGAACCGATGGCAAAAACCACCAGCTACCACCGAGACTAGTGATGGAAAAGGTGGGGGAGCAAAACCCGTCAATCAAAATCAATACCGGAAGAATGATAACCGGGCCATAACCTTATATGACAAAAACAAAGCTGCCAACAAAGGATGTTTCCTTTGCGACGGGCCACATAATGCCCGAGATTGCCCAAAGAAAGCCAAGTTAACGGCCCTAATAAGGACCGGCGATGATGACGAACCCGAGGAAAGTGAAGAGGTTCGGCTAGGAGCAATGCTATTGTAAATCAGAGATTGAATGGTAATATTATAAATCAGAGATTGAATGATATTGAATATGAGTTGTTATTGATATATATTTTGGTTAACAATATAGAGCACATTATATATATGCTTTACAAGAGTCTTGATAAGATAAAAATAAAAGGAAATAAGCCTAACGGCTATATGATTGATATCCCAAATTGATTCACTTTCTAACACTCCCCCTCAAGTTGAGTAGTGGGATTCCCGATGCTCAACTTGTGTAGGCATTTATTGTGAAGTCTTCCGTTAACAGATTTTGTAAGTATGTCTGCTAATTGATCTTCTGACCGAGTGAATTGGAGTTCTATAGTCCCGTTTTCGAGTTTTTCTTTGATAAAATGCCTGTCGATTTCTATGTGTTTCGTACGGTCATGTTGGACAGGGTTCTCAGAAATTTGTATAGCTGCTTTGTTGTCGCACAAGATCTTGCTTGCCTCCTTCTGAACGAATCCAATTTCAGTTAAAAGCTTACGTATCCATAAGACCTCTGCTAGTCCCCTTGCAATACCTCGGAATTCAGCTTCAGCACTGGATAGAGCAACCACCTTTTGTTTCTTACTTCTCCAAGTAACCAAGTTCCCTCCAACTAACGTAAAGTATCCTGATGTAGATCTCCGGTCCTGTTGATCTCCTGCCCAGTCGGCGTCGGTATAGGCTTGAATCTTCAAATGTTTGTTTGGTTGGAAGAGAATCCCATAGCTGGCAGTCCCTTTAAGGTACCTGACGATTCTTCGTACAGCATCCATGTGGTTGATTTGGGGTTGGTGCATAAATTGGCTAACTACTCCCACTGCATATGCAATATCTGGACGAGTGTGAGAGAGATAGATGAGTTTGCCCACTAGGCGTTGGTATTTCCCTTTATCTGCCAATTTTGCTCCTTCTTCCATGTAGAGTTTTTGATTGTTCATCATTGGTGTATCCGCTGGCTTGCAGTCGATCATTCCTGTTTCGGCAAGAAGATCAAGGATGTACTTCTTTTGACATATGAAAATCCCTTGTTTTGATCTTAGGACTTCAATTCCAAGGAAATACTTCAGTCTTCCTAAATCTTTCATCTCGAACTCGCTGAATAGATTTGCTTTTAACTTCTCCATTTCTTTTTTATCATTTCCTGTAATAATCATATCATCAACATATAGAATTAAACAAGTTATGAGTTTACCTCTTCGTTTGAGAAATAAGGTATGATCAGAGTTGCTTTGTTTGAACCCGTATTTCTTCATAGCCAGGGTAAATCTACCAAACCAGGCACGAGGGGACTGTTTAAGACCATAGAGGGTCCTTTTTAATTGACACACTTCTTGTTTTTTGAAGTCATCTGTGAAACCAGGGGGTGCCTCCATATATACTTCTTCTTCCAGATCTCCATGAAGGAAAGCATTCTTAACATCAAACTGATGAAGAGGCCATCCTTCATTTGCAGCAATAGATAAAAGACCACGAATTGTATCGATCTTGGCTACAGGAGAGAATGTTTCAGAATAGTCGACTCCATATGTCTGTGTGTATCCTTTGGCTACAAGCCGAGCTTTATATCTTTCTATTGTTCCATCCGGTTTACGTTTAATGGTGAAGACCCATCGACATCCAACTGGTTTCTTTCCTGAGGGAAGGACACATTTTTCCCAAGTCTTGTTTTTTATAAGCGCATCCATTTCAGTTTCCATAGCATATCTCCATTCCTTGGATTTCAAGGCATGTTCTACAGAGTTGGGAAGTTGTTCATTAAGAAGGGCAGTAGTGAAAGCTTTAGCTTCTTTAGACAAATTTCCATTAGCCATGTTTGCCATGGGATATCGAGTTGATCTCGTCTCTTTTTCTGGGGAATATCGTTTTGGAGGAACTCCTCTATTAGCTCTTGGAGGTAGCACGTATTTCTCAGCTATTTCACCTTGTTCTTTTTGTATTGATTCCTCTTGCTCTTCATGCATAACCTGTTCTCTTGCAATTTCATTGTTAGATATATCATTTGTAAAATCATTATGATTAGTTATGCTAGGAGGACTTTGAGGATCCTCGTTTTGAGTGGTTTCAAAGTTTTGAGGTTCATTATTTTGAATTTCTTCTTGAGGTGTAGGACAAGGAGATTCTTGGTCAGTAGCACCTTGAGGTGTAGGACAAGGAGATCCTTGGTTAGTAGCACCAACAGATTGTGGAGAAGCAGGTGAGTCTCGTTGGGTATTGTGATAATCTCTGCCAACTGATGAGGGAACCCATTTTAACCAATCCAGTGGGTCACTATGCTTTCTCTCCCCCTGACCACTGTGTTGGCAGATATAGAAATATTCGGTTTCAAGGAAATCACAATCTAGGGTAGTGTACATATGTCGACGTTTTGGGCTGTAGCACCGATATCCCTTTTGATCAATTCCATAGCCTACAAAGACACATTTTTCTGCACAAGGACCTAGTTTACCTCGATCATGTTTTGGGATATGAGGATAGACAGTACACCCAAAGACCCGTGGTTGTAAAGTAAGAGGAGGAGGGATTTTGGTGAAATCGGAAAGGGCTTGAATGGGAGTTTTAAGGTTGAGAGCTTTGGTCGGAAGACGATTGATTAAATAAGTGGCAGTCGCAGCAGCTTTTGGCCAGAAGGATGTGGGAACTTGAGACTCGATTAAGAAGGCACGTGTTATCTCTAAAAGGATACGGTTTTTTCGTTCGACGGTGCCGTTTTGTTCGGGGGTGTAGGGGCAGGTTTTTGATGAATTATTCCTTTGTTTTGACAAAATTGTTTCATAGATTCATTTACATATTCGCCTCCATTGTCGGATCTAAGAATTTGAATATTAGTTTTAAATTGAGTTTGTATCATAGTATAAAATATAGTAAATTTTTCAAAGACCTCAGATTTATGTTTCAAAAAATAGATCCATGTCATACGAGTGCAATCATCAATAAATAAAACAAAGAAACGAAAGTTTTGCCCCCATTAACCTCTGCGGGACCCCACACATCAGAATGTATCAAAGAAAAAGGTGTCTCAACCCTAGTATTATTTAGACTATATGTTTGTCTGTGACTTTTAGCTAAAACACACGTCTCACAATTTAGAGTTTTATTCGAAGGAAAAAGTTTTGGAAATAAAATATGTAGATAGCCGATAGATGGGTGTCCTAGTCTCCTATGCCAAAGCCAAGCCTCTCTATTTGTAGTTCCGTGAGCAAGCATCACGTTACCCTGGTGAGTCATTTCTTCCACATAATATAATCCTGATCGTTCAGTGCCACGTCCAATAATCATTCCCGTCCTAATATCTTGAAGAATACAAAAGGTTGGATGCATCAATACGGTGCAATTTAACTCTTTTGTCACATGGCTAATGGATAACAGTTTATGGGATAAGGACGGGACATATAGACAATTTGAGAGTTTTAAAGTTGGGGATATTTCAACACTGCCTCCTCCTTTAACAGGAACAACCCCCCCCCCCCCCCCATTAGCGGTTTTGATGTAGCTAATCCTAGGTTTATTTTTTGAAGTTATATCAGATGAATCGTAAGTCATGGTGTCGGTCGCACCACAGTCGAAAATCCACGATCCATTTGTGTTTGTGCAGTTTTGGACCATGTTAGCTTGAGGTTCTAAATCGTATTTTTTCTTTGAATTTTTTTTCTTTTGTAAAAACGTTTTTTCTTTAAAAAAATTTTCCATTTAAAAAATGTTTTATCTTTAAAGAGCAATTCTTATTTTGTAAAAATTGGTTTTTGTTGATACTTTAACATGGCCCACTTTGTCTTTTTTGGATGGTTTTTCACGTGACCATTGTTCTTTATGTTCACATTGTGCCTTTAATATATTATTATCATAGTACTCCATCCCTGTATATTGAGAAGCCATGGAACCATCGCAATATTTATCTAAAGCACCTAGAAATTTATAATCAAAGATGTTAGGGTTATGAATTGGGTTAGGGATTATTCTCCCAAACCCGGTACCTCCATCCATAGCCCGTGCTCCGCCTCCTAATCCGATATACTGATTGCTGCTGCCGCCGCCGCTGGTATCTCCGGTTTTGCTGGTGGCGGTCGCAGCTTTCCCACCGCTGTTGTACGTTGTTGCGAGCGCATCCCATAAAGATTTGACTGTAGGAAACTCGGTAAGATTTCTTGCTATGGCCGGTTCAATATTCTGTATGAGCCACGAGAACACTACGAGGTCGTCGTGTTCCCATTGCTCATACCCGTTTTCAGTCGGTTTGGGAGATGTTGGATTCCCTGACAAATGACCAAGGAGGGTTTTCGATTTTTCGCCTATGGCTACTCGGATCATCCGAGCCCATAGAGCATAATTTTGGTTGTTAAGTTTGAGGCTAATCTTGAGGCTGTCAGATAGATTGTGCTGGGTACTTTGGTTTTGGGTTTGGATTGAGTTTTCATTTGTTAAGCCGCTGTCGGAAGACATTTTGGCTTAATAAATCAAGGTAGATGATGAGCAGGTCAAGAACATTCACTGCTCTGATACCATATTGTAAATCAGAGATTGAATGGTAATATTATAAATCAGAGATTGAATGATATTGAATATGAGTTGTTATTGATATATATTTTGGTTAACAATATAGAGCACATTATATATATGCTTTACAAGAGTCTTGATAAGATAAAAATAAAAGGAAATAAGCCTAACGGCTATATGATTGATATCCCAAATTGATTCACTTTCTAACAAATGCAACTCCAAGTTCTTAACGCTTTAACAATAAAAGAAAGAAGACCCTTGGCAATGGCAAACCAAACCAACCCAACTTCGATTGTGGACCATAATAAATCACAAGGGCTTCGCTTCGTCAACATGGAAATAAAAGGACGTACCTTAAAGGCGTTAACAGACACCGGGGCTAGCCACAACTTTATGTCACCAGACATGGCTAGAAGACTCGGCTTAAGAATCACCACACAGGAAGGTTGGATCAAAGCCGCTAATGGAGAACCCAAACCGATAGAAGGAATCGCATGGGGCGTAAAGGCTAAGATCGGAACCTGGACTGGCAAGCTACACTTCTCTATTGTACCAATCGACGATTATGACATCGTGCTGGGGATGGATTTCTTCCGAAAAGAACGAGCGGTTCCAGTAACTTTTATCAACACATTATACATCATCAAGGAAGATAAAGTACACACCGCAGCCTTGGTGCCAGAATCAAAGAAACGAGGCAAGACATTATCAGCCATAAAATTCATGAAGACCTTGGGGAATCACGACGAGGACGTCGCGAATTTAGGTGGGGGAGGATGTCACGACCCGCCAAAATTCAGCCAAAAAATTTCAGCTTCTAGACTTTTCCGGGGCCATCTAGTCGCATTTGGAGCCACCCGAAAGTTTCCGGAACAACCCACGACTTTCCAGGAACCATGGGGCATATTTAAGCATCAAGGATCAACCAAGAAGGGTCTAGAAAATACCGGAAAGGGCTACACAAAACAACCATAAAAGTGTAGCCAAGAAGTTTCTAGAACCCTCAAGATAACACTCGAAATAACATGAACTTACTAGAATGTATAATGTAGGTTTTTGTATGGATTAAACTAGAACACCCTAAATTAGAACTAATCTAGTATAAATATGGCACTTGGGGTCTCATTTGAGACATCCATCACAACTTGTAAACCATCAATACTTGTAACACTTTCTAGTGAAATACAAAGCCTTTTACTTGTAAACTTGTGATCAAGTCTTACAAGCTTTTAACTTGCAACCTGATACAATCACCAACAACTTTCATTACCAAAAACTAACGACTTCAAGTCGGCAAGGCTTACTTAGACGGTGATCTAAGGCCGCACGCGAGAAAAGAGAGTTTCTCCGTGACACAAGACTCGTGTGTATGCATTAAGATTTAAGCGTTTATATTATGCTTTTCCTTTCCTATTTGCTGTCTATTGGTGTTCTTTGGTGTCTCTATGCATTTCATTTTACTTGATATATTCTTTTTATGAACTACTTTTAGAATATCATTGGCAATAATAAGGGGAGTATCAAATAAAACCGTTAAATGATAAAGAATTTCTTTTAGATTTTGATCGAGCACAAAAGGAATTTGATCTCAACAAGCATGCTCCAAAAGTGTTTCATCTGGTTTACGTTGTCATTTGAACATCTCATGTATAATTAGATCGCATGAGCGTTAGGAGTTTAACGCGCAGCCCTCCTCCCCTCCCTCTCTCCCTATCGCATACTCTGCCTAAGCCCACCCGCCAACACAAAATTTTCAATCTCTCACCTTGCCACATCTACACCCTTTTCTCTCTCATATATAGCGAGTTTATTAAAAAAACAACAAATGAATAGAGAACAAAGGAAACTAATTTCAGACCCTTGGATATGGTTTAAGTCATCATACTTCTCTTACCACCATAAATCACGTCGTCCACCCTCCTCATCCAATCACTCGTCAAGTTATCGGACTTAGGTAGTTTTGTTCTAATTTGTAGTTATACAATAAAGTACCAACACAGCATATGTAGTTGCATCAACATTCCAGAAAACCCCACAACTCACAATGATCACAAAAACACCAACAAAAACTACTAATGCAGTAGCTACCACTGCATTACATGTTATTTGCAAACTCATACAGACAGGAAAACAAAAGGCCCATTATTTAAAAACAGAAACCCAAAAAGTAAAAAAAAAAAAAAGAGCTGGGGTAATAGTATCACGGGCCATTTAATCTTTATTAGGGTTTAGGATATAGGAGCCGGTAAAACATATAACCTGCAACCAATGTACACTTGGTTAAGTTTGCAGGCCGGTGAGGTACCTTGGAACCATAAGAACCACTATACATCATCTGCATACAAGTAAAAAGACTCGATTAGGCATTATAGACACGAAAAACTAGTTAACCACATAACTATATGACACTATAGCTACATAGCGAAAAACATTATCATTGGTTTTAAAATGCGTGAGGCACTCTGAGGCATTTAGGTCCCAAAAGCCGAGGCGTGAGACAAGGGCTTCACGTACACTACACATTTCTCTATGTACAACCAATTGTTGCATCGCTCTCGTCTCTTTTACATATCAGCCTTTTAATCAAGTAAACCATTCATAATCTCTTCAACTTTTGCTAATTTTACATATCAGCCTCATCAGTCATCCAAACCCTATATTTGACCAATTTTAACCCACATGTGCATGAAGCACCTCCTCAAAGCCTTGGGGCGCTTTCCTTATCAGGAGCACTTTTAAAAACCAAGGTTACACATCAGTAAGCGCAACAGATTGAGGACCAAAGTCCTGATAGATGATTATTTTACTTATTGTATTCAATAATTTGCCACAGAAAAATATTTTCTTTGAGTAAATGTTCTTTTTCTGCTGCATTAGTTGCCTCTATTCCTCACCAGGTAATGCTAATCCTAATTTCAGTTATATGCATACCAAATAAAAGAATGTGTTCATCATATCCAAAACACCAAACGAAACAGGCAAAAAAGGGGTAAAAGTATTTCAAAAAACCTTTCTGTGACCAGTTAAATGAACATCAAAACATATCACTCATGACGATCAAAAATCAACTCCTATCTATGTAAACCTAATATAATGTTCTTCCCTGTATTCTACGGTCTACTCAAACTAGTGATGTAAACAAAAGCAGCACAAACCATGTTCTTAAGTTCATGTTCATATTCAATTGGCTAATATAGTAATACTATCTTTTTATCATCAATAAAGGTCATAATGACGATATCACGCAATTCGAAAATCGAGATATTTGGAACCAAGATATGGACATTGAATGTCTGCTAAAACATAAAACCAACATGTATTTCATATGTTATACAATCAAATGCAGTGACTACGGGTCGGATTCAGCATCAAGGACACTTGTCATCATCAAGTATCCCTTTTTTATGAATACCAATCTAATATTCTAATCTACGCCTAATTCTACACCATTGTTACCGCAGGATATCACTAGGACAAAGGCCCTTTGGTACCGTCAAGTACTAGTAAGCAAACTATACCGTTAATCATGCAAAAGGAATCAAAAATATCAAATATACCTGTAAAAGAGTCCTTGTATGCAATGTTATCAAGACATCACCACATCATCATCATCATCATTAACTCTAGCATCAATCTCAATCTCACCTCCATCAACCGGCCAGCTCGGCCAACTCGACACCGTCTCCACACTATTCGTCCGCCCCGTATCACTCACCACATCCACCCGCACCTCTTCCCCAATCTGCGTCGGCGAAAACAATCCCTCCCTTTCCTCGTCCCCCTCCCCTACCCGCCTATCCCTAATCGGAAACACCAACCGATGCCTCCTCGCCAAATGCCTCAACCCAAACCCTAACAACTCCTCATCATCATCCTCCTCTACCAAATCCCCCAATCTCAATACCCGAGACCTCGACCGCCTCCTCATTTTCACCTCCCCTTCAACCGGCTCAACCGGAAGCTCAAACCGACACACGGGGCACGAATTACGCTGCGAGAGCCACGGAACAATACAATCAGGGTGATACAAATGCTTACAAGGCAACTCTTTAATCTCATCATCAACCACAAACTGATCCTTACAAACAGCACACAAAACAATCGGATCGGTTTCTAAAAACGCCACAGTGATCTTAACAGACGGAAGCGATTCGATTGCAGACTTGGCTGCAGGTTGGAGACGAGAGGTGGTAGGTAAAGGGTTAGGGTTAGGAATGTAATCGGAGTTAAATAAATGGTTAATTACACGGTGAAAGTATGGGTTATCGAGACCGTCTGAAGGGAATAATAATTGGTTGTTGTTGTTATTAATATTAATATTATTATTATTAGGGTTGGTGAAAGTGATGGGGGAATCTAGTGCTTCAAGGAAGTCTGAGTTGCAGTGGGGGCAGAGGGAGGGGGTGGGGGTGGGGGTAGGGGTTGGGAGGAGAGAGATGCTCATGTCGCACTCGTGACACCAGTAGGTACGACGGTCCATGACGGTGGTAGTGGTGGTTGAAGACATGGGTTGGTTAGAGAGGGTGGGATATTATTATTATTATTGTATGGATGAGAGAGTGAAGGAGGGAGGGTGGGACAAGATTGGTTGGTTTGGTTAATTGGTTAGTGTCGTTAGCTTTTGGTTTTTTGCAAGTGTGGTAATAATGTAAGTTGGTTGAGGAATTTTTTTGGGGGTTTGGGTAAAGGTTGTGTTGTAGTACTTGTGTTTTTAATGGGAATGTTTGAGATAGTGTGGTTTCATATGGTGAGACAAATAAGCCAGAAAAGCGTGTGGAGGCATTCCGAAATGGTGCTTACTTAGACATTATGTTGGTCCCGTACGACCATCCTTTTGCGGTAAAACTAACATTGCCTTTTCTTAGCAGAGTTAGGCATGAACAACATAGATGCCCCGAGAGAGCAAGCCGTAGTGACGAAGTTAGAGCGAAAATCTCGGGGGGTCAAAAGTCACCGGTTACGGGGGGTCAAAACCGTATATACCAAAAAAAATTCTATACGAATACTATATAATTGGAACTTCTGAATATGAAGTTGCGCCTCTGGAGCAAGGTAACAATTCACATCTTCTAACTAACCATCACTAAATGAAACTTCATTCCATCTTACTAAAATACAATATGACCAAACTCCATTATATGCGTCGGCAAGAAACTCTTACATTGTTGTAGCATACCCAAAAACTTCATCTCGTGTGACTTGACATGACAGCAATGCAAAAATATGCAGCAAATGAGGCATAGCATAGATAACACAACACAAATATGTCATCAACATGAAAAACTAAATCGTTACCGAGCATATGTAAGGTAAATGAAGTATAGTAGTTTAATAGAAAACTCAAAACTTGTTATAAATAAACACCTCTTGTCGAGATCTTACAAAGAGAGGTAAATGATAAGTACCATTGATTTCCAAAAACAAACATTGTTAAAGAACATCAATGGACATCCCAAAGTTCGATGAAATTTATTTTGAATATTTTAATTAATAATAATTATCAACTAAAATGATATGCTATTCATTTTTAACATGTAGGCGTAACTCCATTTCAATAATTGTGAGTTTTGGACTAAAATGGTATAAAATGTCAATGTCAGGGTTATAAGTGTAAATACCAAACATGGTGCAAAAGTTTCTGTTTTAGTTCATAAATTTCATCAATATTAGTTCTAACATATTCGAGCTATTCACTATTTTTTTTTTTTTTTAACGGAGAAGGAAACTTATATTCCACCAACAAACTAGCAAGAAGCTAGAGCTATTCACTATTTGATAGGTTTAACTTATCCTACAAAACTTTCTAATTCTAAATCTAGAAAGTGTAACAAGACATTATGGAGTGATATGTAATTAAGGAGTTATCTGGTTATCTACACATCCCTTCAATTTATTTGCACATCTTCATACGGGCCGTGGAGGTCTCCAACTCATCCCAATGATTGTCAATCATTTGCAAATCCATATGATTGCCAAGCATACATATGAAGAACCATATTATGGTTAATCCTCAAGAACAAACGACGAACATTATGGTGAATATAGACTCAAACGCATTTAAACGAATATGAACACATGAACATTCGATCCATCTTCAACCATAAGGGATATACAATCGGATACATGTTCCTCAAGTCTAGCAAGATATTGTTCAGATTTAATTTGGAAATGGTGGTGGTCTCGAGGTGAAATTTGTCGTTTTTGATGTGGTCCTATTTCTTTTTGTCACACCACGCCAGAGGTAGAAACACGTGGCACGACCGTGAGTAAAGTAGTCAGAGACAAGATTACCACAAACATGTTTAATTAGAAAAGTTCATAGTTAATTAATACCGATTTTAGAAGTCGTAGAAATAAATTCATAGTACATTCTCAGTTTTCAAAATATCCAAAAAATAGAGGTTTCTCACCCATTTCTCAGTCATGGACTATTAAATGATCTATTAGTCATGGAGTTGAATTGTTATAGTAAACTCACAATAGTCATATACAGAATATAAGATTTCAAATGAAACGGAATTTCATTTCTTAAGGTTATCTGGTGTGGAATGGAGCTCTTAGGGGCTCAATTGCGCCACATAAGTGTTATGTAAATAGAAACTCAATTCAATAACACTCATGCTATGGAACGACACCCTTTAATTAAAAAAAGGAAAAAAGAAAAAGAAAAAAATATGATTGGTTGTGACAAAGAGGGCACATCCGATCACTGATCATGCCATTAGCCATCGTACTTGTGTTCCCGAGCAGCAATTATTAGAAGTTATTCACTTCAGCACCAAGTTGGGGCTCAACTTGAGATTGTTCAAGCTACTTTTTGTACAACATATTTAGTGAAAGAATATGGTTGCCCTTTACACATATACTATAGTATTAATTTTGGTGAATTTGATATGTGATCAAAACATAGTGTTCATGAAAGGCGTTTGTCTGTTTAAAGTGCATCTAGCACTTTGCAAATATTTTATGCTCATAAAATAAGTGCATCAACAGTTAACATACATACCATGTAAAGAGATTACTGTCGTTAGAGGTGATAAAAACCCGTAAAAAAATTCAAATGAAAGAAATTCCTTTTGCCTACAAATAACTCAGTCTTAATACTTCTTTCTACATATGTACGAATTTGAAAGTTTAGTCATATGAATGCACCTAACGTGATAACTCATGTTTGGATGGATTTAGATTCTCATTTCTGCGTCTTCCATTTTTCAGAAAAAAGCCCCAAAACTAAATGGATACGCAAAATATAAGTAAAATTTTAGTACAAATTGAGACACAAAAACAATAACCAAAAAGCTTAGGCTAACAAATTACACATATTAAAACTACAATATATTAAGGGGGAATGGGTTGAAAAATCAATCAAACGTTAGGAGTTTTCCAACATTAAATTAGCTAGTAAGCTAAGACTTGATCAGAAATTACAACATCAAAAGATGGTCACTTGAGCAACATACAGAGAGTAACAATAATGCAACGTATATATGTGCATACCATGAAAACGATAAATGACGTGTATGGGAAGGAAAGATCTGTACCCTCTCAACTACACATGAGCCTGGATTTTCAAATCAAAATACATGTAAAACTACATGTAAGTTTATCAACTGCGGGGAAAGATGAGAAAGTTACCATGTTAAGCTGCAATTGTTTCCTACAAACCCTGATTTCTATCAAGGTGAGATGTGAAAATGTGAACATTGAGATGCAAGTTTCGTTGTTGAATCAACTGTTTAACCCTTCAACTCATACTAAACAATAAAAAAAACACAAATTGGACCTATATTGAACAACTTACATCACATAATACATTGTAAATGAGTGCCAAAAGATTGACAAAACCAAATTATATACTGCAACAAATAATTGAACCAGAAAATCATTTTTGCCATGATTGAGCCCTTTAACTTTTTAAAACTATAACAAAAAAAAGTCCCTGTTTGCATGATCAAATTCATAAACCTTATAGAAGAAACATTTTTGTTACATTTTTATAATTAGAAAGTCCATCAATTCATGATAATTACGAACATTGATATAATTAGCAATGAAAATAAGATATATGTAGACAACTGTGTACCAATACTAAAGAAGAAGGGTCATGCAAAACTTGAAGAACTAAGGGTCATGCATCCATGACACAAACTAATGAAGCGCTTCAGGATACGGTGAATATGGGGTTGCTGTTGGCCACTTTATTTGTGCATTTTTCACAGCCAACAACAAACTTCCTCCTAACTCTCCTAGCGCATACTCAAACGGCGAAACACCATACCCATTAGATACATATCCAAGTGCACATAGATATCATTAGATTCTGTGAAGATTTCTACTCATACAAGATAGTAGAGGCTACAAAATGGGGGTTGCTTACTTGCATATATGGGTTAAGTGACCTGAGACTTTTTATCCATATCTTATAATACAGTTACTAATAGTTACCCTCAACTATGTTATTAGATATTCAATGATATCCATAGTAGTTTGAAGGCGCAAAGCGCATTAAACTTTCAAACCACAAAGGGTGAGACGCAAGATTTCATCTGTAATGTCATTATCAAGGGTATTAAATATTTAATTAACAATCATACAGCTTAATTGAATTAAGTGATCGCAAAGAGAAGTGATAGTTGGCTTACATTATAGCATACAAAGTGCAGCCTAAAGACCATACATCAGTCTTTTCATCGATGTCTGCCACTCGCCGACTCTGCGTGCTTGGGCAATGTTGGATCAACCCCTTTAATATACACACACTAATCAACAAGAAACACACACAAGCTTCACGTAATATGAAAGTATGATAAGGTTGAAAGTGGAAATATTGAAAAGCTGATATGATATTATTCAACATGCAGGAGACTATATATATAGTCTAGTACATAAAGTGGGGACCAATAAAAAAAACCATAAAATACTCATTCTACCACAAGAATAGGTAGAAGCCATGACCCAACTAACGTACACTTATTTGGGACCACTTCTTTTCCTATGGAATCGGTCAAAGCTTTTACCACTCTCTTTCTTTATTCTACTACTAAATAAACATACTAAAAAGTACTAATAATATGACTAAATAATAAAACTTCTAAGTCAAGATTATAACCAACAATCTCCCCTTTAATCTTGACCCATTTTCTTCAAAGCAATGTTGGTTCTTCCTCTTCGATCAAATTTGCTTCTTTCTCTTCATCTTTCCATTTAGTGCACTCATAACCAAAATGTCCAGATGCTCCACAATTGAAACACCGAAACCTACTTTTATCACCTCGACCCGTTCCTTTTCCTTGGCCTTTTCCACTTCTTTCATAGTTCCTACCACGACCTTTTCCTCGTCCGCTACTTTCACCATTCCTTTGTTCGGTCATCAAGAGTTGGCCTTGCTCGTCTTCCTTCTCACCATGGCCTTTTAATCTTTCTTCATACGCTTTAAGCCTTCCAACCGCTTCATCAAAGAGCATTGAGTCTAAGTCGAAACATTGCTCGATTGAAGTTACAATTTGAAGAAAGGACTTTGGCATTGCATCAAGTAACCTTTGCACCATTTCTTGCTCTTCAACTTCATGACCAAGACTCCGCAACTTTGAAACCAACCCGCTCACCTTAGTAGCACCAACATCAACAAGCTCTCCTTCCTTTATCCGCAAACCTTCAAGCTCTCTTCTCAATGTTGCAATTCGAGCCGTCCTCACCCGATCAACACCTAAGTATCTTGTTTTCAAACCGTCCCATACTTTCTTTGGGTCCGTGTGACTCGACACTTGCAACACCATATCATCCGGTATAGCTTGAAATAGAAAGGCAAGCGCTTGTTTTGATTTCTTCAAGTCCGGTTCTTCACCTAATGCCCTCGGTTCAATCGTCTCCAAAAGACCATGTGCATCCAATATGGACTTAACCTTGATAGCCCATACCAGATAGTTAGTTGCGGTCAAAGTCGGAACTTGGTAAGACATCGAACCTGCCTCTTTTGCTGGTACCATTGCCATTCTTCACTTTCTTTCTTGTTTCTTTCTTCTTGCTACAACTTTCTGATCAACAAACTTTCTTCTTTCTCTGGCTAATCGTCTCTTTCTTTCTTTCAGGCAGCTCTGTTCTCTTTCTCTGCTGCAACTTTCTTTTTTTCTTGCTGAATTCACAGCCGTTTCTTTCTTTCTTCGCTGAAATAGATCAGCCTTCTTTCTATTACTTTCTTGCGAGACCTTACATGAACTCGCCTACCTTCCTCCTGCTTTCTTCCAAGGATCGAGCTCTAGGAGCTCTGATACCAATTGTTGGATCAACCCCTTTAATATACACACACTAATCAACAAGAAACACACACAAGCTTCACGTAATATGAAAGTATGATAAGGTTGAAAGTGGAAATATTGAAAAGCTGATATGATATTATTCAACATGCATGAGACTATATATATAGTCTAGTACATAAAGTGGGGACCAATAAAAAAACCATAAAATACTCATTCTACCACAAGAATAGGTAGAAGCCATGACCCAACTAACGTACACTTATTTGGGACCACTTCTTTTCCTATGGAATCGGTCAAAGCTTTTACCACTCTCTTTCTTTATTCTACTACTAAATAAACATACTAAAAAGTACTAATAATATGACTAAATAATAAAACTTCTAAGTCAAGATTATAACCAACAGGCAATCCTACATTTTAGGAGCTCGAAAAGGTGCCGAAACATGCTCATATGCCCATTCCTATCAAACATATTACACAAATTATAATTGAACTGCCATTTAACAACATATCATGTATGAAAGCAAGAATCCAAATAATGGAACTTAATGAAATCAAACCCCACCATGTTACAAAATAAACTCCAATTTTCACCCCTTTTCTTGCTTTTATATTCTCTAGCCCATCTCATCAATCAACTTCAAACATTCGAAGATTGATTCCAAAACCCTACTATTTATAGATCGATTTCAAAAAAAGAAGCACATATATAGCAACATATTGAAACAAAAAAACAAAGAACATTCATAAACTGATTCGTAAACCCTAATATTTGTATATCGATTAAAAAAAGAAACATATATATCACAAATATTGAATCAAAATACTTTAAAAAACCCCAAATCAAACCTAATTGTGTATCAACAAAAAACCTAAAAAAACCCAATCAAGAAGACAAACTTACAGCGTAGGGATTCTGCATCAACATAAAAAATTTACATATGAAAAATGGGTTTTAATTTGGATTTAATCAATCTATGATAGATAATATTAAAGGATGATAAAAGTAGGGTCGGGTGCCTGATTGAAGGATTGGAAAGTTACGTAGATGGTTGAACAGAAAGATGGAGGAGAAGGTGAGATTATTCAGAGGGAGAAGATGAGGAACATAGCGGTGCATTGGGGGAAACAAAAAAGAATAAAGGGATTATATATGATAGGTGTTGGATGTTTGATGGATCAAGTTAGAAGCTCCATATTTTAGTTGGAGCATAGGTGGACACTCTAGTAAGGGGCTATTCAACCCAAGTCTATTCTTTTATTATATAGACTAGGTTAGAGCCCCGTGTGTACACACGGTATATCCCCAAGTCAAATGACAAAATTGTTTTATAAAGATTGTACTATACAAGTTTTATTTATTGAAACTTACGTATTACAATTCCTATAAATCTGGGGTTACTTGGAAAATATTATAAAAAAATTTAATGTTACCTAATAAATGATGTATGAATTATGCAATGATTGATTCGAAGTCATTAAAAAACAAATAATTAAATGAAGATGTAGTAATATTTATTTAAACGGCAGGAAATTTTTTTTTTGAACGGCCAAAAAACTATATATCTATATATATAGACCCAGCAAGCGGCTGGAAAACGCTACAAAACCCCAAAACGAAAAAAGAAACAACGTCACAAACGGCAGGAAAATGAAGATGAAAATTCTTTGTAAATAAACACAGTTTAACAAAAAAATACAACAAAAATGAAATTAAACTATTTAAGAAAAATATGATTGCACACTTATTAATTCACATTTTTTTAAAATATTTCTTTGTAGACAACATTTGCAGATTGATTTTTAACTCAATCTTTATCTAATATTAGTATCTTCAGTCCATCTCTACTCTTGAATCTTGACAGCGTGACATACAACTGACCATGTGTAAAAACAGGATCTTTCAAATACAAACCAACTCTAGAAAAGGACAGACTAATTCTTGGGATATTGATGGGATTGGGTACTAAACTAACTAGTGGCCATACCTAAACCTGGTTCTAAGACTACGCAAAAAAGCCTATGCGCAGGACATCACACACGCATGTCATGCATGGTCAACAACCATGCACCAATCAAGGAGTAAAGTCCATGCGCACAACGATAAAGGCGGTAAACCGTTCCATCCTTTCCATATATTTAGCCCTTCATAACTACCTTACTAATATAACTAAGGGTAGTGGAGACAACCCTAATCGGGCTTCGGCCTATTAAGATTAGGGTTTAGGGTAATGGAGGCATAAGTCCACCTCTATATAAGGGATCATATCCCTAATAGAAAGGACACTTTGAGCTAACCCAAAAAGCTATCACCTGATAGTATCCCCATTCACCCACGTTTTTGTGATAAACTACTACCCCGTGTAGTCGTCTCCCTACCCAAATCATGTCATTGTTTGCAGGTCATTCAATCCAGAACAGCTAGTGAAGGATCAATCATGTGGAATATAATATTCTTATCATCCCTACCGGGAGGTAAGACTATTTGTTTCTTCATTGGCGTCATCCCTATCGGTTTTTTCATCTTTCAAACTAGCAACTATGGATTCGCCGACTGGTGCAAATCAGAATGTTGTTGATGTTGATGCAACAATCGACGACCAGATCGACATTGTTGCACCGAACACCGTAACAAAAAATGTAACACAGAAACAACCGAACACATCATTCCAGTACACCCCACTCAGAGGTGGGGCACCAGGTGGAAAAAAGAAGCAGAATAACCAATCTTCGGTAGATCCGGATGAATGGTTAGCCAAGCAAAATGCTAAAACTATAGCCGAGTACCAGAAGATGGTTCTTGAAAAGGCTAAACTCAACGTTCAGAAGACTTTGAGTTTTGGTACTCTGGAGGATGATCTAGATTCACCTCCAGAAAACAACAATGGCCGTCGTCCAACAGGTCCTCGTCAGGCGGTACGTGATAGAAATACTCACGATCAGGACCATGTCAACCTAGATGAGGAACCCGACGGCTATGAATTTGAAGACGAAGTCCAACATGACTCTAATCGCAAGCAACGCTCAAAGTTGGTGGCAAGCAACCAAGCACCGAAAGATGATGATCTCTACAAGCCTTATAGGCCAAAAACCTTTGCAGAACGGTCAAAGTTTTGCGCACGGATAGCTTTGGCTCCAATGCCTCAAGAATGCAAGCTCCCAAGTACCATCGAGAAATATGACGGTCTTCGGGACCCAGATGATCACCTGCATGCTTTCGACTATGCAGGAAGCTCCAAACTCTGGCCCTTGCAAGCCTGGTATCACTTTTTGCTCAACGTTCAGAAGACTTTTAACCAATTTAACCATATGCAAATGCACCATAACCCTCAATCTTTCATCCAACTTTTGCAAACTCCGTCATTCCAACCATATCTACAACCACAACCATCACAAAAACCACAACGACAAACCTCTTTCGAACCCGAAGAAGAAGATGAGGTGGAAGAGTTCGTGCCCGAAACACAACCCGAACCTTCAAAGGGGAAAAAAAGAAAAGTTGGGCTAAAGACATTGAAACTCCCTCGTCCAAAAGGATATGGTCGAAAATAGAAGAAGAAGCATTAGCTAAGGCGTATTTGTCTACTTCAAAAGATCCCATAGTTGGTAAAAAAAAATTTCTTACAATACGTGTTACAATTTTTTTTATTTTAGTGCTCTAATATACATTTTATTTAACGATGCACCTGGTACCGTCCAAGTAGCGTCTCCACATCACGGATGTCAAGCTGACGAACAACACAAACGATAACCCTCTCGCATAGAAGCAACACACAACCAAGACCCAGCATAGAAGCACTACGAATAAATAACGAAACCACTTGCACCCGCAAGCAAGAAAAGGATAAAGTTAACAAATGCGGTTCAACGAATCGCCAAATCTCCATAGGCACATTGGTGAGGTAAGAAGGCGTGACCAAGAATCCAAAATGGTCATAACGGATTGAAAAAGGAAACCGTCGCAACGCGTCACACGATAACCAAGTACTTGCCCCTCAAGGCGTAGGTACTATGTCTAATAACAGATAAAACCCAACAAATATGAAACTCCTAATGGTACACAAAACAAAATAAGACCAAGACACATCGATCAAATAAGAAAAAGACATACCGGTAACAGTGTCAAGATCCTCCCGGGACTCACGCGAACCGATGATGTAAGCACGAGCATTCCGGCCGCCACCTCCGTTGTTTCCACCACCTACATTTGCCCTGGCTTCACCTTGAACCAACTTCGGGAAATCTCGCTTGAAATGGCTTGTTTCCCCACAGTTGTAGCAACCCTGATTTCCCCACGGAGTGGGAGCAGGAACACCCTTAAATTCCACGTGCGGGGTTTTACCGCGAGGCGCGTGACATACCAGGATCCAAGTTAACGGTCACAATAAACGACAACTATATGTAAAAAGATACGTAGAACAAACCATGCAATAATTAAAAACCATGATCTCAAAATACAGTGGAAGTAATTTGAGTTTACAAAACCAAACAAAGATAAAATATAAGTTTAAAGTTTTGACATCCAACACATGATCCTAGACGCAAGTGCGACTTTGTATGCCTAATCTGACTGCTGCTACCTTACCGACCTGAGAAAACATGCTTAAAATGTCAACATATAATGCTGGTGAGTTCACATGTTTTACAATAAACGTTTCGTTAATCCTTTAAAAACCGTTACCGTTACTACTATGTTGTGTGAACGCTAGCTAGGCGTTATGTATATTGCGACTATGATTGAAACCATTGCTGACTGTGATTTATCATAGTGTGTTACCCCGGACTACCGTCATCTCCGGTAGGGCCTGTGTGATCGAGACAATATGCACCCGCCTGGCCTCCAGCCGTCGAGTGCGGTTTGTCATGCCCAATAGATCTATCCACATTTCCCCGCTACATACCCGTATTAGTGGTTTCTGTGGGATTTAGATGAGTTGTATAGTAATATAATGATAGCCATAGTATAACATGAATTTTTGTGTTTAAAATGTGTAAGCATGTTTCTCCCCCGAAAACAAAACTGATAAAAGTGGGGCCGTGAACTCACCTTAGGTTGCGTTACTCAAAACAATTAAATCACCAAGCTATGATAGCCCCAAATACCAGCGACCTATCATAAGAAGTGTGTGAGTACCCGGAATGATAACCCGTAGGTTAACTAGTCCCCAAATGTCCAGACCATAACCATTATACGTTTGAAAACATGTTTGACTGTTAATCTGACCACACAAGACAAGACCCGACATCCCATTGGTGACCCGACATCCCACGTGTTAGCCAAATACAAGTTATCATGTAATCATATGCAATTATACACTTAACATGCGTAAAAGTTCACCAAGTCTAGCATACAGTTCAAATAACGCATAAACGAGTCCGAACACGTGTTATCAGGTTATTAGGCATGTCACAAGGTTACAAACATGTTCCTAGATGTTTAAACCATGTTTCGGGATGTCAAAATACACTTACAACAGCAAAACACACAATTAGGAATCAAACAAGCAATTAGGAAATTCAACAGGCAATTAGGAAGGCTAATTGCCTCTACATCAGGCAATTAGAGGGCTACTCGCCCCCCAGGGCATGCGAGTAGGGCTAATCGCCCCCTTTATCAGGCGAGTAGGCGAGTAGGATTCCTACTCGCTCTCTACAGTCCAGGGACCACTTTTCGCGCGTTTAACCCTCCAAATCAGATCCGAAACATGTAAAAACACCAACATCAAACTCAAATCATTAAACAACCCATTCCAAATGAAAACCTCCAATTTATCATCATTCTAACAACCCTAATTGCAAGCATTTCCCAAAATAGCATAATATTCTGAAAACATCACATTAAGCATGCACAACTTACCCTAAATGGAAAATATCCAGATTTCATCGCATAACAACGTTACACAACCATATTCTACTGTTACTACATCATCCTAGAGCAAACCCTAACATAATACAATCAACGAAACATACTACAACACCCTAAATCCTTCCAAATCCTTCAAACGGGTCAAAACGCATATTATCATCAAAACACAACAAACAACCTTCAAACTCATAGATAAACATTCTAACAACTCATTTATATCATAAATACATCAAACACATAAGAATCCTCATGTTTTAACCATAAAAACCATACCTTGCATGAATAGACCACATAGAACACATAATGAAGGATTAGACTTGTTTACTAACTGTTTTCAAAGGTTTTCAAAGACACAAACATCAGAAAACCAGGTCTGGACCTTTAAGGATCAACATAATAACATGATAAAGGTTTAGGATGGATAACACACCTTAGATTTTGCTAAAGAATGATGTGTAAAGCTTGAAAGGATGGATTCTAGGGCAAAAACGTGTTCCAGAGGTTGATTATGGTGTGAGATGGCTTTGGGGCGAGTTAGGGTTTCACAAAGGATGTTTTACAACACAAGGGTGGTATTTATAGGTGTTTTTAGTCGTTCCAGATGTTACAGGCGAGTAGGGGCTGCAGGAGGCAATTAGGAGCTCCTAATCGCCTCTGCTGCAGGCGAGTAGGCCTCTAATCGCCCCTAAAGGAGGCTACTCGCCCCTACAGGAGGCAATTAGGCTTCCTAATCGCCTGCTGCAGGATGTTATGGGTTTTCGGCGCGTTAAACACTATTTTAACACATATAAGCACGTATTCACATACCGACAAGTCACACAATGATTATAAACACATAATGCATGATAACTAACACGTTCACATTCGTTCACCAATTCCCGGGACTCGAGACTTGTGTGTGTGCATTAAACCCGACGATTCTACTAATCACCAATCCTTGTGCATATGGTTATGGACCGACTCCCAATGATCACGTGGATCGTTGTAACGACTCCAGATGATTCCCGAAACCATCATAATGACTCAATTGACCCAGTTAAGTGTAATGTATACATGACTCGCTAAGGTAGACTTACTAGATTGACAAAAGTTATTGACCGGAGTTTGTCGGGTGTCACATGGAACGAGGAAATGATTTTCAAAGAGACGATGCATAAATATGAAGACAAGTATCGGCAAGTTTTCCCTCACGTTCGTGCGTGGATGGTTTTGAAGACATCTTCCAAATGGGCACCGGTTCCAAATGAGGTTGCAAGCGCCAAACGAGCCAAAACTTCGGAGTCGGGCGATGTTAGCATGGGAGGCGGGTCGACCGGTCGTTGTCAAATTAATGTAAACGACGACCCATAGTTCGAGTAAGATCCCATTCCAGAGGAGCCACGACCCATAGGGAGGAACAAAGCTAAAAAACAAGCAGCTGCAAAAAAACAAGCCGCGTCAGGGAGTGGGAGCGGGTCAAAGCTGGACGGTTTGGTGGCTGAATTTGAATCCTTCAAACATACCTTTAGTCAAACTCAAGCAGAGAAGGTAAAATTGAAGGAACACGAAGTTGAAGAAAAACTTCGATTGAGGCAAAAGAAAGTGGAGGAAAGCATTCGCCAAAAGAATGAAGCTATGCAAATAGAGGAATGGTGAATAATGACATCGAACATCAACGACTATCCCGAAGAAGAGCGTCCCGTGTTGCTCAAGATGAAGGAGAATATCGCAAAAAAATATAATTCGTAGTTTTTTTTAATTTAAGTGTTCGTTTTTTTTAGTTCTTTTTAAGTGTTCGTTTTTTTAGTTTTATTTAAGTGTTTTTTATTTGTAATTTTAGGTTTATTAATGTAACTAGGTTGATAATACGACGTGCGTTGCGCGTTTACGCAATCCGTTTTTAATATAACATCTGTTTGTTACATTTTGTGTCATAGAGGGTGAATAGGCTGGTATTTTATTTTGCCTAATGATAATAAACTATTAGCTCGTAATCAACTAATACGTTAGTGTATAAAATAATACACATTTACATAAGTTTTAAATTTTGATTATCTATACATGCCATTGTATATTAAAAAGATTTAATTTGTGAGTTTGAAGAACCAACTACCCAAGCTAATTCTACGTCCATTCAAATATCATATCTTCCATTCATATTTAGGGTGGGTCATGATGTGGCATGAAATAGAAGTATGTGCACGGTTACAAGTGAGTAGAGGGTGTTAATGTGAGTGGGGCAGTTGAGATTTTGTATTTATGGCATAGTAGGTGAAGTGCTATAAAGAAGGGATATGCCATTCTTGTGCATTACACACTGATTGCATCTGCTTCATATCTCTCTTTTTGTCCACTTTCATTGTCTGTTTGTTGTGTTTTAAAAATGGGTTCTAGAGTAAGATCTTTAGAAGCTGTCACAACCTTTAAGGTGGGTACCAACGGTAAAGTCTATTGCTATCATAATCTTCTTGCAGCCCTGAGACAAGCTGGAACGTGCGCTGCTCGTCCGGGTGAAGAGTTTTATGAGTGTCCGTATGCATTGGTATGACATGTATTTGTTTTCTTTATTTTTTTATAAGTATGATCTCTGAATAATTTTGCATGGCATGTCAGGGAAGGTCTCATTGTAGTTTATTTGTGTGGAAACATGATGTTGATAATGTGATTCTTCAACCAAGCGAGAGAAGGGTATTAGAAAGCGAGTATGAGAGGCTGGAAAGGGACAAAGATATGCTAGAAAGGGAGGTTGCAGGTTTGAAGGCAAAAGTTGATAGCTATGAAGAAGTCGTTGCTGAGAAAAGGGCACTACAGAGTGAACATGAGAAGGTAGGAATGAAAAAACGCTTGTTGGAAAGGGAGGTTATAGGCTTGAGATCTAAGGTTGATACCTATGAAGCAGCGTTGGTGAAAGTGTTTGGTGGTGTTGTGTTGTTTTTAAGTTTCTTGTATTTTTTTATTAGGCATTAGTATGTGTAGATGGCAGGATGAAGGTAGCGGTTTTTAGTTTTTGGTGATGCATGTATGGTGGTTGTATTAGTATGACAAAGTTTGTTGAATCTATAATATTAGTTGATCGATAAGAAGATCATATTTTAATGTGTGTGTAACTGTTTTTGTGTTAGTTATTAAGTTATTTTTTGGGAACAGTGATTAACGTATAAATCTTGTTAACAAACAAAGGAGTAATAGACCGATCCTTGGTGGCGCTATCTTGAACATACACGTCTTCAACACCACCACCAACAGCTGCAGTAGGATGTTCACAGTCGGCTTTGAGGACACCTGAAAATAAAGAACCAATATACGTTATCCAGGTAGCACAATTTGATTTTGTCACTTTAGTGGTTTAAGGGTTCGCTGCTGGTTTGGTGTTTGAGCTGGTCGTGTAACCCAAGTTATTATAAGGATATTCTAAAACTTTCAAATAAAACAAATTGAGATGTGTATAACCTCTTGACATACTTTATTATGGCTTTCAATATGTTTGACCCGTTTGATCTTTACCCGTCTTGTATTCCTGTGACCTGTTACATGTAAACTATAGCCAAGTTGACATAAACGTCAATTTGTGTAGACGTCTAAATACGTATGTGTCTGTTTTGCCTGGCATGCAGATTAAAAGTGCAGGCGTATAAATGTTTATTTGGTTGGATGTGTAAACACAGATGTGTTTATTAGTGTACTTGTGCAGGCGCAAAGTTGTTTAAGCTGCAACTAATATCACAAACCAATTCGAAGCCAATTTTCAACAGTAAACCAGTACCCTGTAAACAGGTGCATTGCTGACTCCACTGCTGTATTACATAATGGGCAAAGCGGATTGGTCAAAACTATCGCTCTTTTCTGCAGTTGAAGGAAACTTGTTTTGTCTTATTTTTTCAGTTGGTTTCGTATTGAAGTCATATATGAGCCGTTCTTAAAAAACGAAACCTCATTAATTAAATGCATAAGCATACAAATGCTTATTTGTGTGTTTGTGTTTGCGCGAGGACACATATTGATGCAGACTCTTTATAGTTCAATTTTCTCTGTTGACTGAACCCCGAGGCTGTAATGCTAGCTGCAGCTCAACCAACGCCGGAAGCACAAGTAGCAGTGTGTTTGCTAGTTTATTTGCATCATCATCTGCATTAAAAAGTTTTTTGCGTTTTAAAAAACAAAAACTGAGTGCGCATTATCGCTTGCCTTTTCCTTCAGCAGCGATTTTCAGCACCAAAAAGCAGCGATTTAGGGGCAAAATATGGAGCAATTTAAGGGCAAAATACGCAGCGATTTTCAGCGAAACATGTAACAATTTCCAGCGAAATATGCAGTGATTTGCAGCGAAATATGCAGCGATTTTCAGCGAAATATGCAGCGATTTAAGGGCAAAATATGCAGCGATTTAAGGGCAGAATATGTACCCATTTTCAGCAAAATATGCAGTGTATTTTTCTGAAAATTGCTGCATATTTTTCCCTGAAATTGCTGTACATTTTTCTGAAAATCGCTGCGTATTTTGCCCTTAAATTGCTCCATATTTTGCCTCTGTTATGAATCACTGACTTTCGATTATGTTCTATATCTAACGGGTCGATGCAGTGTTTGAGGTTCAGTATCATTGTGTGTAACAGCGCAGTTATTTGTGTATTTGCATCTGCGTACAAGCACGCAGCTAGGTTGCAACCTGCGCGCGTCATTTGTCTCGAAAGTTATGTCTTAAGCCATTTTGTTTGCCTAGATGGTTAGTTTTTTGCTAAATCATTATAGCCAGCATATACAACCAACAAAACATATAGCATCCTAATAAGTCAACATGTATTAACATGACACAAGATCCTAGACAAACTACACAACATCCTAATAAGTTTACATAATATCCTACTAAGTTATGATAACATAATAATATTACACATTAGAGTTTGATTGAGCCGGCCGAGCCAATATCATCATAATCACAAGCACCATCACAAAGAAGTTGAGTGTGTGGTGTTTTCCCAAGGCGCTAGCTAATATTTTGGATTAGCAGCGGGTTTCTTACTTGCTGATTCATGCTGGAATTCTGGTGCAAATAAAAACAGAATTAGTAAGCGTTTTTTGATAATAAAAATTTATACATTAAGTATACCTTCAGACGACATCAGAGCGCGTTTGGCAGTAGGCATGTCAGTTCCTTTCTCAGCAGGTGATGATGAAGAGGATTCTATCATCTTTGCAGAAGAAGGCTTAACTTGAGGAGTTTTGGGGCAGGCGTGCTTGCTGTTGGCATGCTTTCAGTGATGTGCGGATGAATGAATGTAGCATTGCTAACAGTACACCGTGTAACACCTTTCCTGTCTCTATTTGCCTGCACCTGCAATTCCAATTCTTTGCCTATGATGTCGTGCACTAATGTCTCCTTATTGGGTTGTAACATCATTTCAGCACACGACATATTTAGAAGCTGGCTTGTTGTCCTGTCAAAGAATGTTGCTTCGATTGTTTCTGTGTTGTCAGATAATGTTGCTTGTATGCGATACCTGTTTACATATTAGTATTAGATTGTAGAGTATCATGTATAATACTGATGTAAATTCTATAAACAGAACGACTAATGTGCGCGTAGAAAATTGTGCACTAATGTGTGTAACATACATACATGAACATACGCAAGCGAATGCACGCTGGGCTGAAATGTCGTTGAAACAGTGTTGCGCACACATAGTGTGGTGGGACTGTTGTGAAACAGCACTCTGCGTGCAAGTTGGGGTTCAACAACATTGTTTCAGGTTTGTTTGCATGTTTAAAATTGGTTTTAAACAGTGCTGCACATGTGCAAAGCGATAGTTTTGAATTTTTGGTTTTATTCATGTTGGCGCGAATCAAATTTAGGTATATATGATATATAAGGAATCTATTAGCAGGTTTAAAACTGGTTTTAAACAGTCCTGCGCGCGTTTAAAGTGCTAAAACAGTACTGTTTAAAAAATCTGCTGATCTGGTAAACAACCAACTGGTCAATTAGACCAGCTGGTTTGTCTTCGCTTACACACTTAAATACTCGGGTTCGATCTTGGTCTGAACCGGGTTGTTGCTTTTTTTTATTTAAAAAAAAAGACTCCTTTTAGAACAGGTTTATAAAGCTTTATTCAGGTTTACAAACCAACTGATCTTGTGGACCAGTTGGTTGGCGCGTCTGATTAAGATCCAAAGGATCTCTTTGTTTACATAATAATATTTTTTTCTCTTTTAGGGATTCAAGCTTACTGTACATATTATAAATCAATATATTGCTGGTGGAACAAAGTTGTAAACAGTTTTCGAAAGCTGGGGATTTCGAAGGGCGTGCGAATGGTGATCAGAGTGTGTCTACAGGTATTGTTTGTGCACGCGCAGCAGTACTTCAGACATGTTTTACCACCGTCCAGACACGAAGGGTCCACGTGTGTGCGATGGTGAAACAGGGTCGTCTTAACACAGCATGTGCGTGTAGAACGTTCAGGCTTATTTCAGTCTTGTTTGTGCGTACAAAACTGTTTCACACATGTTTCACCCTTATACAGGCGTGTAAAAAAATCTGGTCAAAGTGTCATTAACATATTGACTATGATAAATTGTGAAGATAATGCGGGTGTAAAATGAAAAGTTACACATATTTAACATCAGCAACTTCTGCATGCTCTGAACAAAACCAAAGCGTGTCATACTCTAAGACGAACTGATTGCACTCTGCACAAGCGGTGTAAAACCATGGGACTGTTGATGACATATAATCAATCCTGCCTCTGATGACGAAACTTGTACCCTATTAAGAATAAGTAGTTTAGTAATAGTAAGGCTAAGAAACGCGTGTTTGTTATAAATGCAACTTACAGTCAGCCTGTTTGCTGGTAATTTTTTCAGCCCTGCAATTGAAATTTGCTGTCCTATTGGCTGCACAATTGGTTGCTGATGAAAGCCTTCATTTGCATACCTATGATAAAACACATCTATACGTATGTTAAGTTTACAAGCACAATTAATATTCAAAATGCCTATATATGAAAGCAAACCAGAATTTTAAAGACAATTTTCTTTCTACATACATATCCAACAACTGTTGTGTTTCCGGTGTTCTAGGATTCCGATAAATACAGGTTGCAGTAGTCGTTTGGAATTGAAGCGCACCTGCAAAAAAAACAAAACATTTATACCGTGTTTTCATAGTTAATTGTTTCTTATATTATATATACTAACAAAAGTAGTCTTTGCTTTTCAAAGCAGTCAGTGCTAATATGACAGGAGGAGCAGCCATTTCATATTCGCTTCGATTAAATCTCGCCTTAGATTTCAACATCTCTTCCCAGATAGCAATCGTGACATCCTGATTGCTGTATAAGATTAAAGTTTAGTTTAGTATTGTATCATAATATTTAAATTATAAGTTATAAAATATATACCTACAATCTCTTAATGTCATAACAACATATGGCTGATTACTGGTAGTAACCTTATCTGTCATCCCACGTAGAATACCGAAGTAATCTGTTAATAAGAAAAAGTATTTTTAATAGCTAAATGAGTTTAAGTTTTGGGTGGGAAACAAATTTTAAATTACAGAAACATGATATAACATAACATACCTACAATCCCTTCATGTGGTGCAGCCAATTCAGCTCTTCGACGACTTGCAATGTCAAAGAAGTAATTCGGTATTGTTGTACAGTCTGGAATAGGCGTGATGACAGTTGCCTGTGCTAGAAATATCATTCCTGAATGTGTCAAGGTATTAGTGTAATTATCTGGTTGAACACATGCATATTTCTGAATCTGGTAACATAAGCCAGGTTTAAGCTTCGGTTCAACGACTCTTTTATTTTTGCCTTTTGCCATTGCCTGGATTCCCATACCCTGTTTAAATATTTAGATAGTGTTAAAACAGGTATGAAAGAATAAAAAAATATTAAAAATATGTATTGTAAACTTAGAAAACTTATTTTTACCTCAGAATCTACAAAGACATAATGTATTTCTTCATCACGGAATGCCGGCACCCATTTTTTTACAACCCGTATTTCAATTAGTGTTGTTGCTTTTTTAGGAGTCAGTTCTGCCACGCCCTTGTAATCCATTATTATCAGCCTGCAAAACATAATGTCAAAAATAAGTGATATTGTTTTATATAATATATAACATCATGTAAGTATAATAAAGACACTAAGAATAAGAATAAGTACACAACCTGTTGACAACTGATTTCATGCAATAATTCAAAATAAACAATATTTAATGTTGTGTTATTATTTTGTGTATCATTATCAGACAAAAGTATTTTTAATGAGTGTGGAGATGTTGCTCTTGATAATGCAACATATAACTGACCATGTCCAAAAATTGGTTGTGGCAAGTACAGGCCAACCTTTTTCAAAGATTGTCCTTGACTTTTATTAATTGTCATAGCATAACATATCTTAACTGGAAATTGACGACGGGTAAAAACAAATGGCAAGTCTTTTGAATTATGTACAAAATTTATTCTAGGTATGTATACTCTGTTTCCAACTGATGTACCAGTAATGATTCGTGCCTCAATCACACGCGGGAGTAATTGAGAAACTAATAGTCTTGTTCCGTTGCACAAACCATTTTTAGGATCTATATTACGCATCAACATAATTGGGCTATTAACCTTCAAGTTTAAACAATGATTTGGAATACTAGGAAAGTTTAAAACATTTAAATATTCAGGCGGATACATTGCATCTGTTTCAGCACCATCTTTGGAATGAGGAACCATAGAATCAGTACTTAAATACGAAAAACATTCTCCTACTGATAATTGTTGCACCATTTCATTTATGGTATCAACTGTTTCATTTTTCAGACAAATAATAGCACGTTCTGATATCCTTACTGGTGTAGGATTTTCAAGTAAATCTGGATCATATATATAACGAATTATATCTAAAAGACTATTTTCGAACGGTTGTACCAAGAAATTTGTGGGTATTTCAATTTGCTTGATATCTGGGTGTTCAATATTGACAGTTACACCTTCTTTACCGTCACCTATACTTAAAAGCCATTTAGAAAAAGCTTTAACTTCTTCTTGGTGCCAAATGTTTGCTTCATTTGTTTTAATACGCATGTTCTCGGTGAGCATGTAAACAACAAAGTGTTTCCACAGATATGATCGAGGAAGACAGGATGCTAAGATTTCACTTTTGCTACATTTTGGCTTAACTGGTAATGTTTGCCTGAAATCACCACCTAATAATATTGATTTCCCACCAAAAAATTGTGAACCATTTCCAGTTAGATCTTTTAAGGTTTTGTCTAATGATTCAAAACATCTACGGTCGCTCATGGGCGCCTCATCCCAAATAATAAGTGTCGTTTCCAAAAGAAGTTGAGCAAGATTTGTTTTCTTTTTGATATGACATACAGATTCTTCTGTTAATTCCAATGGTATTTTAAATCTTGAATGAGCCGTACGACCAGCTGGTAATAATAAAGATGCAATGCCTGAGGCTGCGACTGCAAGAACAACCATACCAGCTGATCGTAATCGTGATATTAACGTTTTCCATATATAAGTCTTACCAGCACCACCATGACCATAAACAAAAGCTAATAATTGTGTTGAGTTTGTGATTGCATTCATGACTGCATCATACACAACTAATTGCTCACTATGAAGGCTTCCATGCAATTTTTCATGCTCAATGCGAAGTGCATTCCTATCATAATTCTTTTCTTCTAACAACAAACTATTACCTAGTACTGAAAACACAGATGGATCTGGGGTTGGAAGACCAAACTCTGCTAATGTACGCGGATTAGAATTCGAATCTAACAAAAGCTGCAACTCATGCAGCACATATTGTTGCAAATCTGAATCATTAGTAACATTCAAATCACCCGTAATTGTTTGACTGATATTCCGATTAATATCATCAGACATGCATTTCCATTTGGAATCCCATAATTTACGCGGATTAGAAACATCACAAAAAAGCAACATGCAAATAAATAAAGATCTTAATTCAACAGAAGTAGCCCATACTGCAGCCTCGGTTAAAGCAGTCTCCCATTCTTTATCATTTCCAGTTAGACCTAAAGCTTCACAAGCCTCTCTAAACGTTGACATTACAACACCAGACACAGTTCTTAAATCCGCATAAGAGCAACATCCTTTTTGGTAAGTTAGTAATAATCGGAGATAAAATAACTCACCACATGTCGAATGTACATATCCTAGCCTACCTATTGCAGGCTCTCTTTTGCTTTTTCTTACCTCCCATGTTTTGGAAGAGGTTACCCAACGAAATTTGCTTAAGTAATCAATGTATCGCAAATTAAGACCTACAGGCACTGATGTTTCAGTATTTGCCATCTCTTTTGCATTATTTGCAAACCATTCTGTAAGTGTTGTTTTACCAACATTAGGATTTGATGTAATATCTGTAAGTCGTTGCGATTGCCTAAAAGTAAGATTCTGTTTGCCTTCAAGATGAACAGCTAAAACCTGTACAGCTGGATTTCTATTATGAATGTAAAAACCAAAAATTCTCCACATTGCCTCATGAGGACAAATGAATCGGCCGTCTACATAATTGCTAATCTCATCAACAACATCTGGTGCATTATTCAGTTCGGTATCTGATTGCATTGTGTTTTGAGATATTGAAAATCAGACTCTATCTGCACCTTTAGATATGTATTTAAATAAGTATTTAATTAACATTGTCCACCCACAATACTCAACATTTATATGTGCGTCAAAATGCAATAACAAATTTGCATTATATGGAACAACGTATCCATTGTCAAGGGGGACACCATTTTTCAAGAAAGGTACGCCATCTGAAGGCCTTTTGTAATGCACATAACCAGCGCTATCAAACCGTGTGACGTCTTCATACGCTTTTGGAAACTTCTTAGTGCATACTCTATCTTTCATGCATGGTGAATTCAACCGGGCTAAACCACAGGGTCCATGCAGCATAAAATCAGTAACAATCCTATGCAAGGCTGGATCAGTAGAAGCATTTGGAATAACAGCAGAAATATACTGATCTACTTGATTGGCATCACGTATAGCATAGGCATTTGACACCCAAAGCAAAGTATGACAATGTGGTAAGCCTCGTTTTTGGAATTCGATGGTGTACAAATCTGTGTGTTCAAATTAATGTTAAGAACATGCACACATGCAACCAAACCAAAAGAATGTAAAACAATAAATGTTGTAAAAGTAACATTTACCTGCTGTTACATCACCAAATGGTTTGGCTTTGCGAAGGTGTTTCATAAATGCACGCACTTTCAATTGAAAAACTCTTGCAATTATATCCGGTCGATCTTGCGGATTAGAAACACCCACTTTATCCAAATGCCTTTTTATTTCAGGCCAACGAACATTACAGGTGAAAGTAATAAAATACTGAGGATTACCATGCACACGACATATAGCTAAAGCATCCTGATAATGCTTGTACATGTATCGCAGTCCACCCGTGAAACTCGCAGGCAAAATAAGTCTTTTTCCGATACTATTGGCATCATTATCACCTCTGGATATCGCATCATGTACTCCTTGTAAAAATTCACACCGAAATTCGTCTTGATTATGTCTATAGTACTCTAATCGACAGTGTTCTACACAAATGTACGCATCTACCAGATATTGCTGTAATAGTCTTGATGCCTTAAGTAAATGTGTATACAAACCTTCACGGTCATGTATTTGATAACTATAGAACATTATCGGTGTTAATTTCGAATCATCAGTAGCTGTGGTGGTAATCGTGACTGTTTCGCTTGTGTCAGTATCAACTGGAGCAAAAGCCTCAAAATTCTCAACGTTAGCAACCGAGGCTTTCAAACGCAAACTCGGTGACCATCCTTGTTCCGCGCGAGGAAAAAGAATAGGATATTGTAACGGCATATAAGATGAATGCAATTTACTAACTCTGTGCGGTGTACCATCTTTGCTTCTAATAATGACATCAAATTGTGATGATACTTGATCATTATCACACAAAATAGCCCCCAAACAGTTGGCAGATGGTACATCATAACGTTTGTTTGAACCATGATTGTAAAGCCGAATTTGAAAGTTTGGAACCTCCGTATGACCACACATATCCTTAGCCATACGAAAAAGTTGGACATATTCATTAACCTCATCTAACATTTGTGTTAATGATGATACTATATCAGTGGCTAAACCGGATGTATCTAAATTCTGGAAAAATCTAAGACGATTTGCCACCTCATTTTGTCCATCAAAAATATACATTTGCAGAAAACGTGGGACATCACCAGGTAAAGGGCATACAGAACCAAGCCAGTGTGACACTTGGCCTGCAACCTTAAACACATACGGTGCACCACCTTGATTTATTTCCTCATTTATTTTTGCGCCAAATGAGGTCATAGAAAACATTGCATTATAAGCTCGTATATTGCTCATAAACTCCGAATTTAAAAACAACTCTTTTAAAACTTGTGGGGGTTCAGAAGGGTATGGCAATTCAACTTTTCCACCACGACAACAACGGTTATAACGTGGTCGAGCGCTAACAGGATAACCTGTTAAACGCTCTTCTAACCAAAATAACGCTCCACAAAATTCACAAATTTATGTGCAGTCACCAAAATCAATATAAAAAGGCGAAACTGTTATTGTATTCTCATTTGTAACTGTGTCAGTATTTGAATCAGACATAACAGTTTCAGTGCGTTGACGCCGTCGCAACATCGTATTTCTGTATGATATTTGTTGACGGCTTGGTGCCAAGAGAGGAAAATCTGATGTCGAAGAAGAACCAACATCAGACTGTAAAGGTGATGAATGTGCGCCTGAAGTAGACGCAAGATCAACGCGTCGTCGCTTTGATCTTGAGGACTGATAGTAAACAGGCAGCAATAAAATACCTCATATATGATATATAAACAATATCATTATAACATATATGTATACAGACCCATATAAGCCTAATTCTAAATTACTATTTTAAAAATGCCTATAACATATATGTATACAGACCCATTTAAGCCTAATTCTAAATCACTATTTTGAAAATGCCTAGAAAGAAATCAACCATCATAAACCATGAGTCCTAAAACGAATTTTTTAATCAACCTTATTGCTTTCTTAATACTCTCACTAACTTATTTAAAACACTATATACTCAGGTGGCAAGAAAGTACCAAAACAAATCTAAATGTCATTCACTTATCCTAACTTACTACCTGTTTTCAATTTTACTTACGTGCGCTAAGGTATCATACTTAACACCTAAAAAATTATGAATTAATACACTAAATATAAACACACACTCATAGCAAAACGCGCACACTCTTCACACATGATTCCTATAATACACACACTAAAATCAGCCTGTGAAAATCCCATTAATTAAACCAAAATGATATAAAGCAGGCTTAAATTCACATTACCAACCTATTAATTAAATTCTTCCTGTTTTATACATACTAAACTATTATGATATGTGCTCACAACGACATTCAAACAACCACTTTATAACCTCTTTGCCACTAAAAACCAAAAACACTCACAATTATCTGCCTTACATTTCAAAATATTAGTCGCATCAGCTAACCTCAGATTGGACACCAGTCCCTAAATCCTGTGCAGACCTAAAACCTCCTGAACAGAACCAACAGAACAGTGCCAGTCCCAAGACAAAAACATCTCTGCGTTTGACAACTAATCTCTGTCCTAAATCATACAGTTACTGTGTTTTTGAAGCGCAAAAGATTTAATAGGATGCTTTTGGACTTGCACGCACAACAGACGAACATCACACCACAAGCCAACAACGCCACTCCCAAGACAAAAACATCTCTGCGTTTGACGACTGATCTCTGTCCTAAATCATACAGTCACTGTGCTTTTTAAGCGCAAACGATTTAATAAGATGCTTTTGGGCTTGCACGCGCAACAGATGAGATGCATTGGAAAGATACTAAAAAGGCGCAGCAGCAGCAGCAACTGTAGTGTTTAGCAAGAAAAACGCAGCAGCGGTCGTTGTGTTTAGGCGGTTAAGAAAGGATTAATTGCCGGTATGTAAAGGCTTTGAACCCATTTTCAGCTTCTCAAGACTGGATTAAAAGCGCAGCTACAGCAATTGTTGTGTTTAGCCTACCTCCTAGCACCAGCCACATGCAGACATGATCAGTTCTTGGAGGGCACTTCAATTCAGGCGCACAGACTCTGACAAAACACTCATTTCTGTATTTTTTAACCACCTCAGCTTCCACTGCAACTGCAGGCTTTATGCAATCAATTAATTAGAACTCCCTTTCCTTTTGCTTCTCGTTTGATTCGCCATGTAATACCAGTACTTACTCCCCCTTTACCACTTTATTTGTACATGTACTCAAAGGAGAATGAAATTCGTTTATGCATAAAGTTCTAACAGTTCACTTTCAACTGTACCAAAACACTCATACATCAAAAATAATTCACACATTAAAAGCTAATCTATGTCTTATTATCCTACTCTTTAATAACTGTCTCAAACATTTATAAAAATATAATATAAACTAAATTACATATCAAATAAAACAGATTAAAGACAGCAACATACCGGCATAAACAGCAAGCAATCTGAAATGAAGACCAAAATCTGCAACAAATAAACATTGACTATCAGTTGAATAACTATAACAATAATCAGTTATAGTGCAATCTCATAGGCAAGCAAATTTTTTCAAACACACCCTAACCCATGTTTGCGTGCTAAATTAACCACGACACTTATTTACGCCCTCTCACCTGAACGCACAAATACTACACCCGACTGCCTAAATAAGTCTAGGCGCCGATCAACAACTAACGCCAACGCGCCTGCATTAGTCGCTTAGTCACTTAAACGCCTTTCACATACAGACACACACCCACCTGCGTAAATAAGTCTAGGCGCCGATCATAAGCTAATGCTAACGCGCCTTAGTCACTTAAACGCCTAAACGTTCACATAAGCCAACACATCTTAACAAAAACATCTATCTTAACTTAAATCAACACCCAGTTTTATGTTTATACAGCCTACAAAAAACAAACAAAAACATTTATCTTAACCTAAACAAACACCTAGTTTTATATTTCTTTTAAAAACATCTCTATATTATAACATGCAGCTTAGCAAAACCAAATTTTCGTGAAAATCAAATAACTTATGGCAGGCAACCCAATAATAGCTGCAAATAAAAACAGTCAAACTACACAACCCAAAAAAAAAAATGTTAAAAACCAACATCCTACACAAACAACCTACAAACTTTTAACAAAATACCTTCAAATCCTGGTAAACACATTAAATCTGATATAAAAAACAAAATGAGCTAAAAACGCCATATATAATCACCATAACAACAAACAATAACAAAATAAGCCAAAATTTAACTTAACACTCACATGCAAATAAACAAAAAACCCATCATTTTTTTTAAAAACCACCAAAGCAGACGCATATTTAATCAAAATATGAAGATAACAGACACAAAAAACTACATGTAATTAATATAAACAAAACAATAGTTTCACCTCTTCAAAATCGCCGGTGAAGAATTAAGAAGACAATGCAACCGATTTTGATCATGTAGCATGCAGATAAGTTTTATATGCGAGTTTTATTTATAATATAAGTCAACCAAGTGGAAAACAAATGGCTAGGACATGCAACGCACACGTGTCCAGCTCACTTTAAAAAAAAAGGACATTTTAACAACCCCCAACAAAGATTCGAACCCGGGCCACTCAATAATAAGGCTTCTACAAAACCACCAGGCCATCAGAGCAGCATCTTATATGAATTACAAAACATTATTACTTATACGTTTCAAATTATATTCCTTTTTGATGTTACTGTTCAAATCCGAAGACATACTATTATAAATTAATATTATAATATTATTTAATTAAATAAAACAAAAAAAGAAAAGAAAAATAAAAGGGTGATGATGGGCCTCCTCCACACCCTTGGACCATCATCCATATGATATTCCTACCCCACGATGACGTGCAGCTGAGGTGAAGGACAATCATGGATTATGTGCCTCCTCCACACCCAAAGACCTAAGTATGAACAGTTAGATTGACTACATCGAGCTCTTTTTTTTTTTTTTTTTTGGCAGCATAGTGAAAAAAAAAATTACATCAACTTTTTAACATTTCGTGATAAAAATGTCATATGTGAATCATTAGTTTTACAACAGTAAGCCTTTAAGTAGTGAGTTTCCTTTAGAAGTGATGACCGACCACGTCACTAGTGTATTTTGCGATCTTAAATGTTAATGACATTTTGCCTATGAGTGTATCCGATCACGAGGCATTCTTGGACGTTTAAGTAAAAAAAAAGCTAGCTGATTTCAGATTTTAAAACGGTGGTGCGGCCCAACTGTGAATGGGCTTTTGTAAACCGTGACCTAGGGTTTCATCGATCGCTATTTAAACAACTCACAACAGCTTCCAAACAGTCATCTTCTTCATCTCAATCATTTCTTCATATCTTATTCAGGTTAAATCTCTTCACTCTGTTTTTATCTACCACCAGATCTCAATATCTTCAAAACTTGTTATGCATCTTTAATTTTATTATTCTCCTTACTTGTTAATCAAGGCTATGATGATTATAACATATATACCATCAAACTCTGAAAGCTTCACGCTATTTTGATGATTTTATACATTAAACTGAGCCTATGATTTGGATTATATCGATACATCTATTTATGTTGATTTGATTTTTCTTTTAAGGCAACAAATTAGAGTCTCTGATGTGCTTTTTGGTAGTATAATCAGTGCTGTACGTTGCCGATAACAATATGTAACTGAGATTCTGGCATTTGTCTGTTTAATCGGACTTTTGCATTCCGATGTTTCTACATTTAGTTATTTGAATATTTATTAAAATTGTTTATTTGGATATCTGTTCGGTTATTATTATTGGCAACATTTTAGAGTCGCTAAAGCGTTTATTTAATAGCGTTTTATGTGCTGTTCGTTGCCTATATTAACTGTAGTTGACTGGTGTTTTGATCAAGTGGTTCAATCTGCTTGTCGTACCATATGCTTCAACATTTGTGTTGTTTTGCCACAAGTTGTGTTAGTAAAGATTTATTTTGGGGAAAAACTGACAGTAAACCATTTCTTAGTAAAAAAAATGAGGAGTAAACTATATAGGTAAATTGTACAAAATTGTTGTTCATGTGATTAACCATGGTGTCACTTGTTCAAGTTTAACAAATGTTTTTAATGTAAATTATTCCAAAATATGTTCTGTGTAAACAAGTTGGATTTAGCTTTACCAATAATAGACTACGATAATGTTGTTTGGTATAACCTATTTTTGTACTAGGAGTATGAGATTTGGATTGTAGTCTTGAGGGCCTTTAGGTAAAGCAAATGTTCTGTTGCTTACTTAGAGGGTGTTTGGGATTGAGTTTGAAATGCAAAAGCACTTTTGGGGAGAACTGCTTATTGGCTTATTACTTTTTGAAAAGAAGTTTTAAAAAAAGTGTTTAGATTAGCTTTTGAGATGAGAAATGTCAAAAAGTTAACAGATTGTTTTTTAAGTGTTTCGCTTAACTTATTGTGAATATTGGTTGTATGAGTAATAAATTTGTAAATTTTTTCGGAAGTCAAAAGTTAAAAACCAAGATTTCTAACTTTTCAAAAATAGCTTTTCACCCTTAAACCAAAATTCAAAATAGAAAGTGCTTTTGGGTTACATAAACAGTTTATTGATTTATTGGCTTCTTGAAAAAGCCGATAAGTAAATAAGGTGTTTTGAACGTGTATTCTGGACTTGGACTTGCAGATCAACATAAAGTAACTGGGTTGGCATGATTGCGTGAACGACTTAATGAAGGGAGAATCAAGTGGAAGTGAGGAATGAGACTAGTAATAAAAACTTGTATTAAGCCCCCCTCTTCTGTGGTGGTAGAGACATAAAACCATATCAAGTAGCATTAATGTGACACCACAGTTAGCCATTAAACACACAAAAAAACTCGTATAAAAATGTAAGACATTGCAATGGAAATTCACAAAAATTGGTGTAAAAAATCGAACCACACATGTTTTGTTAGTGTATGTGTAGTGGGGCGTTGTAAGTGGTGTGTAGTGGGTTTTGTGTTGTGTTCATGGTTTTTAAGAAATCAAGATGGTTTTTGATAAATCTATTATGTTCTTCTTATTATTATTACTATTATTTTAAATAAAAAACAATAATTAAGCAATGATTGAAGCCCTTACTCACTACACCCCTCTATAAAGTCTCATGAAACTCCTTCTATTATTTTATAATAATTTATTTTTCATGGAGCCCTATAGAGCCCCATGGAGCCCCCTCCTTACACATGCCCTTAGATTGTGAAAACCCAAAAATTGTAAAAGTTGTAAAGTTTGGTGACGTGAAAATGAAGTGTTCGGGGTTAAATTTCACATATATCTTTGGCATATGTAATCTTTGCTGTGAAAGTTTTATCAACGCACGTCATGTTAGGGTTGTTCAAATTACTTGGCGCTTCTTAGGATTTGCTTGTTTTGTTGTAAACAAGCCAAGGTCGGCTTGGTTTGGCTTGATAGAAGAAATCGTCTTTTATGTTTACATTGTTTTTTAGTGGTTGTTCTTTATTTGAAAATTGATGAAAATCGTCCTTTGTGTTGTAAAATCTTGCAAGTCTCATCTTTTAGGTCTAACCTGGTTAGTTTTTTTTTTTGTTAAGTTTGGTCATGTGGACCCACATGAAGGCAAAATGACAGTTATGCCCTCATCTATATCATCTTTATCACCCACCTACACTTACATTCTTCAATAATCATCACCACATCCACCACACCACCACCTCCACCTCCACCACCAGATCACACCACCACCTCTACCACAAACTCGATCACAAACTGAACTAATCATAAACCAACTTAACCAACTTCAACATTTTCATCACTCTTAACCACTGTCATCACTTCTTCCTCCGTTTTCTCAGTCTCTTCTCATCATTTGTATTAATGTTCTCCCCGTTGGTTGTTCATATCTTCTCTTCTACTGCAATTAACTAATTGTCTGTCACATCAACGGTCGGGATTTCATCTCTTGCAGCAACACCTTCATCACCGGCCTCAACCTCCTCTACGACGCTGTTTCTTGAACGTTTGGTTCCAATACATCTTTTCCTAAATTATTATTATTATCATTAATAATAGCATCGTTTTCAAACAATGCTTCATTTGGTACGGTTGTTGTGGAGTCTTGAGGGTTGTTTGAGGTGGTGTTTTCTTCTCCGACTACCATGGTTAAATAAAAACCCTAACCCCAATTTCATTGACCTATTTGTCGGAAAAGACATATGCGGATGTCACGAAGCCCCTGATAAACAAAGTTTTTGTTTTAGAGAGGCGGGGAATTATATTTTAGTGGGTGTGGTGCAGTGGTAGGTGGGTGGTGGTGGTCGTATGGGATTGTGATAGTGGCAGATGACGGTGGTGATGGTTGTAGGCTGTGGAGGTGATGACAGTGGTAGTTGTGTGTATACATATATTAAATTTTAATTCTTTTTTTTTAACTATGAAAATTGACTGGGTTAGTGCTAAAGGATAAACAGTGCAAGATTTTACAACATAAAGTACGATTTTCATCAATTTTGAAGTTATACGAAAACCACTGAAAAACGATGTAAACATAAAGGATGATTTCTATAATTTTTCCATATTAATTACAACTATATTTATAGTTTTATACATACTTCTCTATTGGGTTTGGCTCAATATATGCATTTATACAATTAAATTTTTAGTTACTGTCCTAGTCCACCCAATGAGAGCATACTAAGTTTACTTGTAAAACCGTAAGTCGTTTAAAACATGCTTGATTTCCTATTCCCATTAGTTGTCCGAGATCAATCGTCTCTTGCTATCAACCTGAGTCTCATTCTTGGACAACCAAACCTAAAGCTTAGTGTCATCTTTGGACGATCGAACCTCAGTCATCACTAGGCAGCGAGAACATAAAGGAAGCATCCCAAATTTATGGTTGTTTGAAAAACTCGCTGCTCGTTGCTTGCTCGAAAAATGCTTGCTCGGTTTTAGGCTCAGTTATAAACGAGCCGATCGGCTCGGTTTAGTTTTGTAAATGAGCTAAGCATGAGCAAAGGGCTGCTCAGCTCGTGAACAACCCTACGCCACGTGTATCCACAATGGACATGTGTGACGTTTTTTTTAAATTGAGAGGATTTGGAGGTTTGAGAGATAATGGAATGATTGTAGGGAATGATTTGTATTATATATATTAAACCTTCAACGGTCCCCCCTCCACATTCCTCATTTTCCTCGAAATCCCCCCTTTTCTTAAGGGTCACCTTTTCGCTTCTAGCTCGTGATTTGGTTAATAGGGGACCTTAGTGCCCAGTCCCGAAGTTTAGCGCCATATTTTGTCGATATAACCATTGAATACCGCCCACAACATATAGTCTTACTTCATAACACATAGCCTAAAAGAGGATGAGGGTAGGGTAAACTTTGCCCGCACGTCATCATATGGAGAGCATATGATTTGTTAACGCCGTAAGTGTGAGAACTTAGGGTATATCTTTTCAAGATACATACAATCCTTACAAATTTATATAAACCAAAAAACTAAAATATATAATTTACTCGATTTTAAATTCTTTTTTTGAACGTCCAACAAATTCCGATCGCCCGTGTACACTCAAAAGACCCCCCACACCCGCTATCACATAGAACATGGTGAACCGACCAGTAAATAATTCTATGAAAACCACTGCTCAAAGGTCCACTGTGGTAAATCCTCTGTCTTATACATTACATTTTGTCACAAAAAAGATTCGAAGTAGCGACCTCACTCGGAACAAGTAATTCAGATCCTGTTAAAGCACCACTTTTAAACTATTAAATAAGAACTTCATTTCATTGCTCAACATGAAAGGATGTAACATGTCAACATGCATAAAGTAAAAGGGTTCGTTTAAACATTTTCCCTGAACAAGAATCGATAATATCGATCTCAACGGTTTCCAAAGCTTTTCTTCTTCATCAAATTCACCTTCATCACCTCCTCTGTAATCTCAAATTCCTAAATCCCATCAGTTTTTTATACATTTCCAATCCCAATCCATCAAACAAATCTTATTATTCTTCAAACCCCTCTTTCTGTGCATACATATGCACAAAACACACATACACACACATACACATACATAAACAACATGAGTCTAGAGCTGGCTTCCAACACCCATGGCAATCTAGACGACCAGATTTCACAGCTCATGCAGTGCAAACCCTTATCCGAACCCGAGGTTTTTTTTTTATTTTTATTTTTTTTGCATTTTAGGGTTTCTATTATTTTTAATTGCGTATGATTGTAATACTTGAATCTATTATATTTTAGTCGATTATATTTTGTGTTAAGTGGTTTTGTTTTTTATATTTGAGTAATTTGGACGAATTGATGGTTTGTGTGTGCTTCTGAATTCTTGACTGATTTTGTTTTTTCCCCAATTTATGATGTGGTTATATAATATAAAAGTTAAAGAATCACACTAAGTATGTAATATGCTGTAATATTTTTTTTTTAAGTTGTGACATGATAAGGGAGCACAGGGCGCATGCGGGTAACGGAATTCGGGTAGTGTACCCGATCGGGAACACGACTGCCACCCATTTGGGTGCTCGAAATCGGGTAGTGGTCTCGGGTGATTGTTATTGATTTGGTTAGGAGAGAGATATACATATAGAGAAAGCGAATAGTTGGGGCCCATTAGGGTAGTGTTGTCATCTTTTTTTTTTGAACGGTCGAACGGTGCACCACCCATAAGAACAACACCCCCACGCAGGATCGATCCCCGGGCTACCCGAATGTGCCTTTAGTCCCCCCTAATAAGGAGTGGCCGAGTGGGATTCGAAACTGTGACCATCTGGGCCGGAAACCTAAGGAAAACCTTCCCACCTCTCGACAAACCAACTGGTCTGTGGGTCATTGTCATCTATTCTGGTATTTTAAGGTAAAAGTGAGGTGGCAGTGCGGGATTGGTGGAGTCTGGGGTAGTCTCATCGAGCACCCCTTCCTAGGAATGGAATGATGTCAAATTTGAAACTAAATCCATCAAAGTTTGCTTAAGAAGTTTCTTCAATTGGATGTTTTGTGAAGGAGTTGATTTGAAAGGATAACTTACTACATAATTATCTTATATAGTTTCTCTAGTAATTCATGTTTGTGTTATCGATATGAACTAAGAATCTAATCTTGATAGTCAAATGGATAGATGCTTCATTTAGAGTATAGATCATAATAATATGGAACTAAATGTTAGAATCACCAAAGTGATGGTTAGGAATTTATGATATTGGGAGGTGTGCATAATGTTATATATTTAACTTCTTGAGTTGTAGTATATTTGGGAAATTATATAGATATTGGATGTTTTTGGATGTAGGTTAGGACATTATGTGACAAGGCAAAAGAGATATTGATAGATGAAAGCAATGTTCAGGTATGGTTGTTTTTCCTTTGCGCGATGTCTTGTGTGATTTTAGACTTTCCGTAATATTATATGGGGTTATGAATGTTTGCAGCCGGTAAAGAGCCCTGTGACTATTTGTGGTGACATTCATGGGCAGTTCCACGATCTTGCCGAACTTTTTCGTATTGGAGGAAAGGTATTCTCTTGGCTGTTGTTACATCTGCATTAAGTTGTTTTGAAAGAAACATTGTTGATGTGATTGAAGGAATACATATATATTTTAATATATTACAATTTGAGATTTTAGATTATCTTTTATGTGGTATTTGGTTTATGAGTATGGGTATCAAACCCATAAAAACAGGCATGCTTAAGTGCATAACCCGCTAGGGCAGGTTGGTTTAGAAATAGATTTTCATTCCTCCAGTGATTCCTAAACCAAACACCCCCTTAATATGTCTTACATGATATGATCACATTAACATCATCTCTACCGCCATTTCAGTGCCCGGATACAAACTACTTGTTTATGGGGGATTACGTGGATCGGGGGTATTATTCTGTTGAAACTGTCACAGTAAGTAAAAATCTCTAAATCATGCCTTTCTGATGTATTTGTATTTGTTTTTCGGACCCACATGTTAGCATGTTATACAATTATTTATGCTTTTACCAATATTTTTTATAGCTCTTGGTGGCTCTCAAAGTACGATATCCTCAGCGAATTACCATTTTAAGAGGGAATCATGAAAGTCGGCAGGTATTTTTTGTTGACTTAATCTGACTTTTGACACAGCTAGTTTTTAAGATATATAATTATAAACGGACCTATTTTCTTTATGTGCAGATTACTCAAGTATATGGGTTTTATGATGAATGTCTTCGGAAGTGAGTTTGTGCTCTTACACAATACACAACTGCCAATTTCTATATAACTTCATATCTTCAAGTGTATAATTTAATTCTTGATTTACAGGTATGGCAATGCAAATGTTTGGAAGACTTTTACAGATCTATTTGATTATTTTCCGTTGACTGCATTGGTTAGAATATGCCTTTGTTTTTTGTCTACTAATGTAACAAGTTTTTAATGCAACAAGTTAGGCGATGGTTATCACCATTATATTATTATGGGTACTGTTTGATGCTAATTTAATTTGTTTGTTTTGATTTATTCGTATCCTAGGTTGAATCAGAAATATTTTGCCTCCATGGTGGTCTGTCACCTTCTATTGAAAACCCTAGATAACATTAGAAATTTTGATCGCGTTCAAGAGGTCCCACATGAGGGGCCTATGTGTGATCTTCTATGGTCTGACCCAGATGACCGTTGTGGTTGGGTATCTCCCCCCGTGGAGCTGGTTACACGTTTGGTCAAGTATTATATCTCTACCTTTTTTACCTATATACATGAACTCTAATGCTATAGCAAAGTTGCATCAACTTATCCTATCAAATATTTACAGGATATATCAGAGCAATTTAACCATACCAACAGCTTAAAGCTTATTGCTCGAGCTCATCAACTTGTAATGGAGGGATTCAACTGGGGACATGTAATTACTAGAAATTTCTGCTTTTATTTTAGGTCCTTTTTTAATGATGTTGGTCATGCAAATCTTTGATTTATGCTGGTTTTTTGGTTGACAGGAACAAAAGGTGGTCACTATCTTTAGTGCTCCTAATTACTGTTACAGGTGTGGGAATATGGCTTCTATCTTGGAGGTGGATGATTGCAAGGGACACACGTTCATCCAGGTTTTACTCTTTCTCGCAAATATACTTTAGAGGTGTCCGTGGCAACTGGCAAGTTTGGTGGTTTGGGGAGTTAAAACAATAGATTTTGTTTAGTTAACATTTAAATTCTTTTATATAAGAAGTTAATGCATTAATTATAATGATAGAAACATTATTATTACAATAATATTCTTGCTTTCTGAATAAAAAGTTAAAAACTATGAGGAGGTTGTATCATTGCATGCACATTAAAACTTGGCTTTGGGTGTCTTTCATCTGTTACCTTTTAGCTAAATCTTGTTGACTTGCCGTGTTTGGGATTTAATAGAACCGGAAGTAGACGGGTCAAAGTTCTCACCTATATTAATATACTTTATTTAAAGGCAACCCTCTTTAAGCTACACAGTTTTCTATCTAGGATGCCTGTAAGTGAGGCAGTTTTTTTGTCCACTTTTTTTTTTTTTTTTTTTTTTTTTTTTTTTTTGCTATTTTTAATGGGGAAATTGAATATTTGGGTAATAGTTAGACACTTAATGCCTGGTAGGGATGGCATAGGTACTTAACACCGACTGGAAAAACCCAAACATTCGTGGTATAGGATTAGTTTTCTTAGTTTTTTTGTGGGTTTGGGTCGATTACGATATTTGGTGACACCCCACCTGATTACCCTAACCGTTGTTTTTGGAAACCTGAAATTATTGAAGCTATAGAATTGGTAGAAGCAAAGTTGAATATTTTGTTTTTCCGGGTTGGTTTATGAGGTGTGGGTTTCAGTAGGGTTTTGGGTAATGGGCATCCCAACAGGCAACTTTTAGACAAGACCATAAATGGGGTTATATTTGATACCAGCAAACCTTGTGGTTAATGAGTAAAGGCCAACCCATTGCCATCCGTCAATTGATAGGGTTATTAATATTCTCAAACGCAAATCTTTAATGTGAGATGTAATGGACGGTCTTTTTTTTGAAGTAATTATTCCAAATGTAGCAACTGGTTGATTGAAAAAGTAATTTGTATTGCAGTTTGAACCTGCTCCTAGGAGAGGAGAACCTGACGTAACTAGAAGAACGCCTGATTATTTCCTGTAAAACTGACGCTCATTGGACGATCATGTATTGGACATCGTTTTGGGGGTTTCCTGGTTCAACGCTCTAACCTAGGATTTTGCTGTTGACGTCGAGCGATGTAATTTTTCATAATTTTGTTTGTAGCTTTTTGTGTGTAATCTTGTGTATACCGACCTTGTTTCATTTGATTTTCTTTCGTTTTCTCTTCTGGTTAAAGACTGACAATATGCAAGTTTTGGTGCACTGCTTGATCTACTAGAACACTCAAATCTTCATCATCAATGTGTAGAATAGTTATGCAAACCAATGTTTACGTTGCATGTTTTCAAACCGATCGTTTTCAAGTCGATCGGTTTTTGATCGGCACACATTGTTGTCGAGTTTGTTTTGTAATATTACCACTATATGTTGTATGATCCTCGTAGGAATATGTTTGTAACACCTTTACAACTCATTACAATATGCCAACTCGCTTGACTTGTATACACAAATGGATTAAGTGTAATGTGTTACATGATTTGAAGTGTATATTAGGACATTGGGTATATACTGTCATGCCTCTTCATTTCATGTAGGCATCTTTGATAGCCACATCACTCATAACACGTCTTTCACGTCCCTCAAAGAAATGTTCTCGCTCCATTAATGTCTCTTTAAGATAAATATTAAAATTTGATTGTGTGTGTAAAAGATCCACCAAAGATTTTTTTCATCTATGTTAACATGTTAACAAATGATCATGTAACGCCCTTAACTCCACATCACATATTGGGGGAGTGGTATATAACGCCCTTAACTCCACATCACATATTGGGCGTTAGAGTATACCCGATTCCCTTTGTTAAAAGTTTATGTGTTCGAAACGCAAACATGCATCAATTTTGTGGTTTAACGAATTAGCCATTCTAACTCAAAATCTAATAACCTATCAACTCGACATGATTTTCCACCGATTACGTATACTAGTACAAAGCAATTAACTGTGTCAAAATTAAGTCATTGATATCCAATGCAACCAAATGTAGTATCTATAATGTGTATTCTTAAGACCATTGAAAAATAGGTTACACTATAAGGATAACAAGCAAGGTCCATTAAATGGAACTAGATAAGTTTGTGCATGGAGAAGTCCCTACCAAACATTATTTAAAGTGTACATAGTTCATATGCTCATATAATATGTATGTATATAAAAAGACATACACGATGGCAAAAAACCATCATCGCGTCTTCACCCGTCATCACATGGTAAGCTGAAGAAACACGCTTTTTTCTTAGAAACCACCTTTGATCTTAATCATATGACCCACATCTTGGCACAACGACTAACCATTTTCTTAAGACTTACCCCGTCGTGTCCTTTTTCATGTTTGACCACCAATTGACGTTGCTTGTCTTCCTCAGTGAAATGTCCTCCAAGAGATGTTTTGCATTCTTCCTCCTCATCCTTTCCGCCAAAAACATCTATGAAACTTCATCTTCCTCTTCTCTTCTTCGTTCTCTTCATCAACTTGTTTATCTTCGACTTTCAAAGCACTTACTTTCTCTCCAAAGAGTGTTCGTGCTCTTCGAGTTCTTCTTGAATGGAGATGTCATAATGCGGCTTGTTTGGATTAGATTCGCCTCCCATCTGTGTTAGAAAACTTTGCTCGATTGAAATTGGCAAAATGTCATGAGAAAGAAATATGCCAAAGGCCAAAGGGTTATAACTAAGGTTATGAATTAGGATGCTTAGTAAGGAATTTATTCTTTTTGGTAGTCATACAACATTTGGTTGGTGGCCAATTTTATCAAGTCTTTTTAAATGGTAAGATGTCTCATTTGAAACAGTGCATGTTAATTACCTAACAAAGCTGATGGAGCTTGAAGTATGACAATATTGCTATATATATGATAATATGAAAAACAAAGTTTTAAGAGATATTTTTATGTGCCAAACAACCACACATCAACCTCTGATACACCAAAACACTACCCCAATCACACACACCCCCAATCTATATATAAGCCAAATACATGACGATAGAGTTTTAGAGCACTCACATCCCTTCTCTATTTTACTCTCCACCTATAAATTATAGAGAATAGAACATTCCACCCTCTATTTTGCTCTACATCTCTAAATTACACAGTAGAGAGTAACATCACCTTTCTGTATTTGAAATCTTACTATCATCATCATTAGTCTTGTACTTATTGTGAGCGTATAAGAAAGAGAAAAATAAAATAACAAAATAAGTGTTTGTGAGTAAGATGAAGATAGATGGAGAATGTAATGTGGAAGGTTTTATAAAAATAAACAAAATTTGTACAAAAAATAGTTTTTTAATTAAAAAATTATATAGATATAGATGAAGAATGGGATGTG